>JAHWXV010005372.1:0-13368 GCA_024586415.1 Phrixothrix hirtus | reverse complement strand
AATATATTTTTATATGTTATGATTTATGTAAAGGCGTTCTTGGATAAACTAAATTTAATTAATTGCGTACGAATTTTAAACATTTATTTATGTTTTATTTCAAATCAAAGCCGTTCCTCACTGCAGTGACGACCGTCAATTTAATTAATTTAATTGCCAATTACTTGTTTTTAGATTCTTTAATCTCAAAATAGACGTTTTACATTTAATTTAAATTAGAGTAATCAAGTTCACGAACACCTAAGATCTACCCGTTTCAAATCTTGTTATTTCCAATTCTATATTTTAAGTTTTGCTTTGGCCGTGAACATGTGCGCGATAAGGAGGCTCGATACTATAACTTTGCAGCACACATGTGTTAATTTAGTTTGAGGTTCTCAACATTTTTATATTAATTATATACCTTACTAGCCATTTTACTTATACAGGCAGTCCTCAAAATTTCTTTGAATTTTTACAGTTATGTTCTATTAAAAGATTTTTATAAACTATACGCTGGTTAGATGTTCACTGTTGCTTTCCGAAACGAAAATAAACTGATCTTATCCTTACTTTTCTTTTTCTTTTCATTTATGTACTGTTGTACCATAATTTAATTTTTCTTTCAGCTTATCCATAAATATTTTTGCTAATGCTTTTCTGCATAACCTTAAGTGGGTGAAGCAGAATATCTACGAGTAATTTTAAGTCCAACTTTTATCGCCGATTTAATCTACGACGTTTTCACTCTTGTGCGACGAGATTAACATAGCGTTTTTCAATTACAAGTATGTGGCGCCCAATTTCTTTTCTTTCTTTAGATATTTTAGATTGTTTCCTGTGCGAGCGCGTACCAGTTTCGGGACCACCCGGCGCTCATCAGTACCGAGCCCAGGATTTCCTCCAGCGACACTGGGAGCGAGACTTGCACCTGCTAACCCCGATAGTGTGTTGGATGGTTATTTGGACCGTCTTCTTTTTATAAGTAACTACACCCCACTCCATAACCTCCGCAGCACTAGGGCCGGCCGGACATTTTACTTTTATTCTTGCTGCGATGCGTGAACCTTCTAGTAAAGATTGTGCGCGCTGGTTTGGCCAACTTTAACGTGGCATACTTTCGTTCGGTTTTAATTGCATCACTGAATGTGTTGGGTTGTTATAAGCTAATAAAGCGTAATTTACTTAATCTCTATTAAGTTCGTTTTTATATAATTCTTGATTGTTTAAAAGTCGAATATATTCAGTTAAGGTTGAGTGAAAATGTTCTATTTTTCCGTTGCGAAATTATAAATTGAATCTTTATTTTATGGATTTCTAATAATTCTTGAACTACTGAGTTTTAAATTCAACGCCGTTATCAGATATAATTTGTTCTGGAATGGGATGGTACGTAAAGTACTTTATAAGGTTATTTACTATTTCTATAACTTGTGCATTTTTTAATTTCTAGGTTTGTGCGTGTTTTGAAAAAGAATCGATTATCGTTATGAATTTTAAGCTTTCAAGCGTTGCGCTATCAACTTGTAGAATTTCCAAGGGTTTTATTGCTGTAGGAGTAATATTAAATTTTATTATTATTAAATTTCTGTTATTTGTATATGTTTGTATGGATTTTTGTTACTTTGGTCAATAATAAATTCGCTTTAGTCGATTAAGGGTTTCTTCTATTCCACAATGGTTTGTTTTACCTTCGTGCTGGTTTTAAATGACTTCATTAGCTACGTCTTCGTTATTTATATCTAATCACTTACAAATGCTCTTAAGTATATTAATTTCTGCATTATTAAAATATTTTTAAACTACTAGACAGAACTTCTCGTATAATTCGTTTTCAAAATATAAATTATGTTTGACTTAGGGTTAATATATTCTTTAATACATCTGACCATTTTTGTTTATAATCGCTTTTAGAAAACTGAATTTTTCTTTGTTCACCATTATGAATTTTAGATGCAATTGGGTTCGCAGAGTTATGCTCTACTTCTGAAATTTGCATTTTTTCGATATTAACAGCAACCTATAATTGGAATATTAGTATAGGGTCTTCTAGATTCTTGTATATAGTCGTGTCATCTAAATCTTCTTCATTTATATCATTATCTTGGATACTGTTTTGTAATTTCTTATTAAAGCCTTCCATGTATTTGTTAAGCGTATAATTCTTAATCAGTTTCATTGACTTTAAGTTCAAATTGCGATAGTTGCATTTCTTAGATTTCCTTGTCACGGGTGTAAACTGTAATCTGAATGTTGCCATTCTTGAAAATATGGTTTAACATATTCCTTATGTCTATCTAAGATAATTTATCTCGCTACCTTAGGTAACGTATTCAGTTTATATTTCTTGCAAAATTTCTCTAAATTTAATAAAGAGTTGATTAGGGAGTTTGTCGAGATAATTAATTTTTATTACTAAATAAATAATAAACATACCCTTTTCCTTTAAATAGACTAAATTATGCAATTGGGGGGTTTAAATTCTCTAAAAAGTTTACATTTCCAAAATTTTCTTTAAACTTCCTTGCTATTTCTTGAGCACTTTTAAATTAAATAAATTTTATTACGTTTACAAATATATAGTACTATATTTTTCAAAAAATGAGAAACAAGTAAGTACTAATTTAAAAATTGTAAATAAATAAGTTGAATGCGTAATGACTTTACAGAATTCCAACAATTTTCAAGTAGTTCAAATATATACATATGTAATTGTGAATAAAAATTGTGAAGTAAGATAATTTACTGAATGCTATCGTAACAATAACGACACTTTCTATAACTTGGTGCTCGGGCTGTATCGGGTATAAACCCGTTTTTTATATCACATTAGAGAAATCTCTATTACGGGATTAACACGCTTTTAAGGAATATTGATTGATCATTTCCTTTAAGGAATTATACAGTTTCTTTTTAATATTAAAACAATTTAAAATACAAGATTGAGTGGATTGAGTAGATAGGATTAGATAGTTCTAGATCCACCTCCCGGTAGTATAGGGAAAATGACATAGGTGATAATATCAAACTTTTACTCCCTACACTTTTAGCATTATGTCGGTATGATACCATATCAAAACTGATATTTACTTTGTTTTACTTTATTGGCAGGAAATTTAACCCATGTTTGGTAAGAAATTAATCAAAAGTAGTCAGACTGTTATGAAAAAACAATTTCTAGGGAATTTTCATATAAAAAATATGTCACTAGAATTAGAGGGAAATTTGAAATATAACTAACAGACAATATTAAGAAAATCACAGTCGTCAATACAACAATGAAGTTTGCAAGTTCGGATTAGCGATGTATATATGTGATTTCCAATCCTTCGTAAAGGAACTCTCAATTTCATGTTAGATATTTCAGCTTCCCGAATAGTATTGAATTATTCACACATACATAACAGCTACAATAGCAATAAATATGTGCCTCGGCGATCAAAAAAGATGAAATTGTCCGACGTCATAAATCAGCCGAAGAAGTATTCTGAAGGTGCACGATGTAGCATATGTGAAGAAGATTCAAAAATATGTCGGGCATTTAAGATCCCAAAAAATATTTAGTAGCCATCGCAAAACTGTTTAATCATTCTACATTCTATATTCTAGTTTTAAGTTATAGAATTGCAGGATACGGAATTAATATTTTTAAATTTCTACAAAGTAATAAATCAACAGTGATGGACTTAACTGAATCCATCGTTCAATCTCACAAACCCCTAATGTTTTATGTAATCTCATTGTAGAACATGCTATTTTGGAGGGCTGGTAATAGAAGACATATGACAACAAAAGTCTACAGACGTGTTAATAGCAGCAAGAGAATTTGTCCCTAAGAAGTAGTTAATATAAGGAACATCGAGAAATGTAATAAAACGTGTTGTTATTTTGAAATAGATTCAGACACGGCATGCTGCTAGATGATACCAAACAAAGTGGGCAAATTAACCTACATAATAAAGACCAAGACTACATAGGAGAAGGATGTCATAACCTACAAAAAAATGTATCGACGATATAATGAAACTGGCAATAAGTTACACGCAATAAGTTAAAATAAAGCATACAATCTAACGTGCCCCGTTTTTTGTTGTAATAATTAATTCAAGTTACTATTTATACTTTTAATTATTGAGTTTAAAGTGGATAATTTAGCTAATGTAAGTTTACTTTAATTAAGCAAGTATTTTATACAATATTTAATGATTAATTTTATCATTTGGAGATATTTCTTTCTACATATTAAAAACTATTGCGTCAGAACGTCCTTGTTTATCTGTTAAATTATTTTAAAAATAGATGTTAATATTGTTAACATTTTAAAATATTTCACACCGGCATATCAGTTAGTTTAACAGTCTTTAAAAATTTATTCAAAAATTAACGTTTCATGATTGCTAACAATGTTATTTTAAATAACGTGCCATAGAAATTTTATAATTAAAATATAATACATTTTAGATCATTATGTACCATTAGTGGAGGAAAAATTAAGAATTAAAATATACAAACCTTTAAATTAAAATGGAATAGAACTTCAATTTCTTTAAAATATGAGGTTGTTCAAACACTACATTATTATAAATAATACTTTTTATACCTATACCTCTATATTACCTTACATCAAGTGAATTCTATCGTAATCTTCAAATATATCCATTTTATTTTCGTCAGTAGTGACAATATGGTAAAAATGTCTACGTAAAATAGTCTAAATTGGCAGATTAGAAGCCAAATCTACTTGATTATAAGAAAATGCGAACTTTTCATTACATTGTGCAATGTAAAATTTGGATTGCACACGCTTGGTTTTTATCATTCATATACTCGTGAAAAACCAATCAGATGTTATAACCACTGTCGTAAGAATTTGAATTCAGGTATGTATTCTGTAGGATACCAAAATTTTCGACAGAATAGAAAAACTCTTGTATAATTCCCGGTTTTTCCCAACTAGAAAAATTTAGTCATAGTTCCGATTTTCCCGGTTGCTGGACGTTCTGTTCAACATATTTTACAACTATATAAATTGCTACTGAATGTAGTGTCTACATGAGACAAAGTCTATAACAAAGCTAGCTTCTATTTTTGTGGCCAGTATAACGAATCTAACATTGGCTTTTCTCTAGGTTCCTAATGAAGATGTCAACCAAGCATATCACTATCTCACTGATGACCTCCGGCTTGTACCTAATGCGCGTTTATACTTATATTACTAATAAAGTGTGCTCTACTATACAGTGTGTACGTAACTCTTTTATGAAACGCTAAGGAATGGTTGTCTACCATAGAATAATGTGAAATATAGATTTTTGTTTAAATAAATTTTCATTAGAAACACCAAAGAGGATTAATGTAATAAGAAAGAAATATTTTGATACTTGTTCATTTTTGCAATAAACATTCAGAAATTTTCTTTTTATTAAGATAAAAGAAGAAATATGAACCTTCGAATCAAACGTACAACTCTTTACCACGTCACACAAGTTTGAAGTAGTAAATTTAAATCAACCGCATTAATATGTATAACCAACGAACTCAAAAGGCGGAACGATAATTTTTAATTAATAAGTGCTGAATTTTTTTTTTCTTCAAAATTAGATTTCCCTGATTTATTTATATACACCGTTAAAATTTCATAAAGGAGTTATGATACACCTGTATAATTTCGTACCATATACTGTTGATTCAGTGCATTATAACAATATTCCTAACCTTGAGTTTGAAATGGCATTAAAAAGTGGTGGGGAGAACTCTTCAACTCACGCTTTATATTATGGGCTTTTCAAAATCTACTAATATTTAATAACACTTAAAAATTTAGTTATTTCGCGGACTTCAATAATGTAGCTCTTAGGATTGGAAGATATGAGTTTGAAAGATCTAAATAGAAAGAGAAAAAATACCACTTAATTAGGAAAGAAACTTTCAAACATTTTTGTCAGCCAATTTAGTTTCTCCTAACACATTTGCGCTATTTACCTTACAACAAAGGTTGCATATTAGTTATCCATTGATATCATTATTTTAGTGAACAACCTCCTCCTTCACCGATTAGAGACGACTGATCGCCTTCTCCAAATAGTTAGTTTCTCGTGACCCTCTGTAGTACTGCATAGATTGACGGGAAGACGTAAATAGTATAGGAGCTTATCTTCCCCGAGAATTTTTCCAGTTCCAACTCCCCCTTCAGGATGCGCATATCTACCCTTCTTACTTGAACTATTTGCCTAAAGTAAATTAATACAGTTTCTTTGTAATTCCTGGAATAGCTTTTCTGAAACGATTATCTTTACGAAGACTTTATCAAAATATTGAATCTAAGTAAACGAAAATTCAGGTTTGAATTACCGCTAGAATTTTATAATTTTTAAAAGACAGTACTATACATACACCTCTGCAGTAATGGTGTGAATTTAAGGTATACCTTGCATGCTCTAATTTGAGATGAAGATTTGTAACGGTCCCTTTTTGAGGTCGATTAATTTTCGCAAATTGGGTCTGCTTTCGCGTTTTTAATTTCCCGATGCGCTTTGGGTTGCCTAACTCCGTATTTTGTAATTTGTATTCGCGAACGTCGTTATCTGTCACATCGCGTACCGTCAGGTATTGTGTGTTAGTTCGTTGCGGAAGAGGCACGCTGTTGTTTTCGCTCCGTCTAGTTTCGACGATCTTTTTGGCTTATTCTTCTTCTTTGGATAAAACACCTAAATTTTTGTTAGGGTGATTAGGCATCCCTTGGTTATGTACAAGGTTGGTTAATTGACTTTCGCTCTTTATTTATTTCTAGTGTTTTAAGTATGGGATTTAAAATTCCCGTTAAGTTTGCGATTTCGACGGTATTTTTGTAACACCGCCGACTGCTTCTGGATGAGCCCGAGGTTACGCTTTGGAGGGTTCCTTTCGCCTTTGTCGACGTGCTGCTTCTCCATACCAGAGCCGCCCTTTGTTCTACCTTTATTCGGCCCTAGTACGGAGACCAGCGGTTTTGCGAACAAACGCCCGTTCCGCAGCCTCGAGGCCATGATTTCGACTTCTTTAGGACAAAATCCGTTTTTTTTTCTCTGAAAACTTTTACCATCCAGGTCAGTTTACCTTGTCTTTTTTTACTGGCATCCGCCGAAGATGGCGAAGGTCCGTTACGTTTTGGGACTTGTGAATTGTCGCTTTGCGGTCTAATATTTATTTACTACAGTTTACTTTATATTACAGTAATATTCCTTTACAATTATTTGATTTTGCCTATAAATATCTTGATAGTAATTTTGGAATAGAAATTAATTGTTTTATAATATGAGATGCGTTTCTAAATGCAAAGATTTGTTACTTGTACCCGACGTTCAATTCTTAGGGCGAGCGCAGCCAAGTCTCTCAGCGGCGATCGAAATGACTGCGTGAATACGTTCACGGCCCCTTTAATATTAACTTGCTTCAGTACTTTGACTAGTTACTTTGATATATTTCTATAGGTATAATATATGTAAAGGCGTTCTTGGACGAACTAAATTTAATTAATTACATGCAAATTTAAACATTTGTTTATGATTTATTAAAATCATAGCTGCTCATCACTGCAGTGACGTCTGACGTCCGGTTTAATTAATTCAACTATTAATACTTATTTTCTTAGAATTTTTGATCTTAATAGACACTTTATATCTAATAAAAATTAGGGTAATCGAGTTCACTAACACCTTAAATTTATCTTTTTGTAAATCCTATGTTATTTTCAATTCTATATTTTAAGTCTTGCTTCGTGCTGTCGGAACATCTGTGCGATAATGTCGCCTGATATTATAACTTTATGTGCGCACACGTGCTATCTTAAGCCTGAGGTTCTCAACATTTTTATTATTTGTATGCTTTACTAGCTAATTTATTTATACAGGCAGTTCTCAAAAGTTCATTGGATTTTTACTATAATGTCTAGTTGAAAGATTATTACGAATTGTACGTTGCCAGTTACTAATTGCTATTCTCTGGAATGAAAATAAACTGATCTTATCCTTTTTTGATTTTCACTTATGTAGTTTGTGTCTTAATTGATTTTTCTTTCAGATTATTTACAGATATTCTTACAAATACTTATCTACATAATCCTAGGTGCGTGAAGCAGAATATTTACGAGTAGCTTTAAGTCCAACTTTTATCGCCGAAACAATCTACAACATTTTCACTCTTGTACATTCAGACTTACACTTGCGTTATTCAATTATAAGTGTGTGGCGCCCATCTTCCTTCCTTTTTCTAGGTATTTCAGGTTGCTCCCTATGCGAGCTCGTACCAGTTTCGGGACCGCCGACGCTCCTCAGCACCGATTCCGGGATTTCTTCCAGCGATACGGGGAGTGAAGCTTTCGCAGGCCGACTTCGATAATTTTCCCAATGGTTACTTCGGCCATCTTCGTTTTTTAGGTAACTACACCTAGCTTCCTAGCCGACACGGCACTAGGGCCGGTCGGACATTTTTTTCTTTATTTTGCTGCGAAGCGTGATCCTTCTAGTGAAGGTTATACGCACTTGATTATCCATCTTTGACGTGGCAGATTTCTTGTGAATCTTTTGCGTTCATTCAGATTTCATTTCAGTATTCAAATGATATGTCTAAAGGGCGCCACATGTCACTATTACCTAAAGTTGGGATCAAATTTAAATATTTCGAAATAATTTTAATACATTTACAATCTGCGCACTTTTTGTTAAAATTTAGTTATCCAGAAACTTACTTTATTGCAACTTTACAATTAGTCATGTCAAGCTTATCAAACAAACTTATTAAAACGCCAACATTGTTTACATCACATTTATGTGATAATTTTTCATGAGCAAGGATTTAACTTATTTACTGCACAGTTGAGTGTTTGTCATTACTCTGGATCTTTTATTCATGAAGTAATTCTATCTATATTCTCGTTTCTAACACTTCTAACCATTCCAAATCACAATTGTCGATTTAGATGAAAATTTGCACACATATAGAACAATTCTCAAAGTTGAGGTGGAAATTCAATTTTTTAATACTTCGAAAATGAGGACAGATTGAGCAAAAAATGTAATTGATGCTGTCCTTTATTTTTAAAAATCTTAATAAGTACGTATTTTTTAATGGCGGGATAGCATAATATAACATTTGGCATCAAATTTGCAATAGGGTATATGTCTTCCACCCATTTTAAATTTTAGTATAGTATTTGTAAACTACATCAAAAATACTAATTCAGGTGTTTTATCTGAAATTTATATTCTTCAAAATAAGTTTTACATACAAACCACATATTAAGTAGAATAAATAAAAATAAAATCCAATGTTTTATAATTTTTATACATTTTTATCCTTTAAATGGCTTTAGCAATAAAATGTTCTACATGTGTGCAAAATTTCATGCAAATCAGGAGTTGTGGTTCTAGGGGTACTTTCCTTGTAAGTAAATCATTTTAACCAAATTTTAATTGCGAAAGGAGACGGTACGTTATTTTTATACATTATAGTTATTTGCAGTTAGATTATTTTAGGATTGCCGACTTCATTTTATCCAACTTTTATTACGTCATAATTTTCCAATTTCAAAATAATTATGTTTATACTTAAAACTGTCACTAGAGGTATATTTAAGAGTGAAACTGAACAAAACTTTATAAAAAATTATGAAATACTTGTCTTTATTTGGTGCTAAAGAATGTCATTAGTTTCTTTTATCGTTATGCAATGTTACTGTAGTTCGTAAATGAGTTGGAAATATTTTTAACAGAATATTCAAATGTTCAGCGTTGAAATTAACACAATTAGGTTTCGATTTATATTCAAGAGGTGCGGTTATGTATGAAGAAAAGGCAATAATTATCCATAATGCAATTGTATTTGTTTTTGTTGATAACATTATCGTTTTGCACAGTATCTCTATACCTTATTTCCATTTTATTATTTTTGCGAAAATTTTATACTAATAACTCAGTTCGATCGCGGAGTCTTGCAATTAATAGTTTAGATGTTCCACTTTATGTTTACGTCACAGAAGGCCTAGGTTCTGGTATTTGATTTTTGTGGTTAAAAGGTTTATCAGGTACTGCAATATATCAAAGGCTTTTAGTGAAATGTGGGAACAGTGTTTTGCTATAGCGAAGTATCTACAAATACGTTGAAAAATTCAAAAAGAATCGCCCAAACGTTACGCTTGAGGAAAAACTAGAGGACAGCATTGAGTTTGCAAACGAGTGACTATTGTTAAAGTGCCAAAAGGTTGATCAAATAACTCGGAGCGAGAAATGAAGAAAGCAGTTCGTGCGTAACTTACTGCTCAGCAGAAAAAGTTTTTTTTCTGAGGGTACAGAAGAGTTTGCGCTACAATGAACCAACGTGCGTTAAAAAGCAAGGGAATAAATTTGTTTATCGGGAATAAGTTGAAAGAATCTAATAATTTTACAGTGGCACTATTGACTCTGTCAATCATATGCGTCACAATATGGCCCGGGAAAGTGTGCGACGATCTTTCATTAATAAACGCAGTGTGTGTATACATCAAGAAGATAGTCTTTTTGGACGTTTAGTTTAAAGTACTTATGTTGCCTTTCTTTCTTATGCACTCCAAAAAGGTTTGCAATCGAGAACCTTCTAATTTTTATTTTATGGAAATTTTTATAAAAGTAATAAAATTAAAAGAAATAAATTATTTTTATTATGCAAAAGAAGGAAGTCATGATAATTTGTATAGCATTGATATAATAAATGTAAATTGAACAATACCAGACAATTTACGTATAAAATAAGCAGATTGTTAAATTTGTAATTATACAGTATTGTTTCTCTCTTAAAAACCATTTAATAAATCATGATCAGCGTACATGTTCTCTGCAGTATTTTGTACTAACACATTACTTGAGTTACTTGAAAGCGCGCCGTTGGAAAGATCAATGCTCCATTATTTAAATTACTGTATGTGCTTTTCTGAAAACGCAGACCTAAATTTTTAAGAATTTCAACTTTAATCAAAAATATTAAGATGTTTTGTTATTATGTTGTTACTAATATACCCTTAACGTTAGATCATTTCCAAATATTTAATTATATTAAATTGTATTTGATCGAAAAAGGGCACAACTCTTAAATAAATAAATATAAACTTTTACGATAAGAATTCTGGCGTGTTTCAAAATTATTGTCTCCCATCAGAGAGGTATAATCACAGATCCTGGCTGAATTTAGCATTAACCATGCGATGTCGTATTAAACAAATGTTTATATGCGTCATTAGTAAAACTAACATACAAACACACGCGTGTAACAAATATAATTTTAGAACAGTACGTAATTAAATTATACATAAACGCCAGATAATATAGAATAGGAAAGCAGCATCAGCAAATTTAAAAAAGTGCCAGAAAAATGTTCACGTTACTAATGCTGAGTTAATTGGAACCGAAGAAATTTTAAGGTTACAATTGATAGGGCTATAAGATTTTGTTGATCATTTAGTCCCAATTTTAAATACAATTTGTTTTGTTTTCCTTTTTCTTTTATCATCTCGTGCGCTTACATATGTATTTACATTTTTCCAAGTGAAATATTTGACTATATTTCTTTATACATAAGCTTTAACAGGACGAAACAACGCTAAGCCCCTTCGGGTAATATCTTCAATAACTTGGAACATACAGGTTTCCGCGGCTAGCTAAGGACAAGGCTCAGAAAGGGTTCCTAATAAGTTAGCTTTTAAGTGGATTCTCAAGCACTGATGTTGTTAGGTGAAGATAAAATAGTCAAAAATAGAGAGAGTGCCACTCTACCTGACGATAATTTAATAGAAAACTATGCGAAACTTTGAGGTGTAGGTTAAAGTTCGAAATCACTCGGGATATCGGAGTTCCCAAGGTTGTAAAACTCATTCAGCTGAAATTTTCAGATTACAAAGTGCCTCATCTGATAGCTGTAAATAATGGTAACTTAAAACTAATATTCATAAATAAAATAGATTAATAGAATAACGGTTGGTACACTGCAATAAAATCAATGCAGAAAATATACATAAAGTATAACTACAACGATTTAAATATTATGACTAATTTTATTCTTTACTAATCTAGAGTTTTCCTTACTTTTCTCGACTTTATCCTTTCTATATAAATATCAGATTAAATTCCTTTACTTTTTAGTTTTAATAAGAATCTTGTCCTGCTAGTTACCGTTATACATAAATAGAAATATAAACGTTTGTTGTTAGTGTATTGAGAAATATATATTTAAATAAATAAGTGTATATAAATAACCGAATCTTAGTGATTATAAATAATTACAAAAATATATTTATTAAATAAATTCGTTCGTAATTTGGGTCTGTCATAATAAATATACTAATGTGAAGTAATTTTTATTAAACTTAGCGATTTCGTAGCTTACGATGGTACAAAATTGGATGACGGTAGCTGAAGTGTCATTGAAACTTGATTAGGTCAATTGATAATTCAGGACAGTCGATAAGTAGGCGAAATAAATGGACATGACTTACGTGGATAATGGTACGGCGTTACATTAAGTATTTTAGAGATTCCTTATGGTACGGGTAGGGTAATTGAAGGTTTACCATTAAATATAAATCTCGATCTATCTAGTACTTGACCCATATGATTTAGAATAAATAACAATAAATGATGGGCTGTATAATTTACATTTTTATTTTATTTTTCTATCCCGGAAAGTATCTGGTATTTATAAGCTTCACTTAGAGCTCGCACATGTTATTACTACCAAAACCAATAGAAGGCTCTCCTTTTGCCTCAATTATTTCAGATCGCGGAGGCAAACAAATCACGTTACTAGATGTAAAATTGCCTGCAGAAAGATAAGAACAAAATGATTGAAAATTGTTTTAAATTCAAGACAAACCAACAATGATCCAAAGCGTTACAATCTATAAGGGTATTTGATTTGAAATGCCGATCAAAGGACCTTACTTGTGTGATCTCATACGCTTAAAACAGCACATTCTTTTAAATTAATTAAATTCATTGAATTTAAAATGTAATTACGTTTTCTTATCAGTTAAAATAAAAAAAAATTAATATTTTTAGAATCCTTAGCTTTCTTAAAGATGAATACCCAATTGTTATGAATCTTAATTCATTTAAATAACAACAGGACATTATTCATAAATGACATAATATACAGGATGTCTCCAAATATTTATGATTATAAAAATAGTAAAAATTACAAGATTATAATTCGAACCATACTTTTTGTCTTTTAAATACCTACATAACAATTGCAATTAAAGTACCTTAAAAACTTAGTTAAAGTAATGTGACGTTTCAGTCCTTACTGAACGGCATAAGAGGAATTTAAGAACTTGCGTTCTACCCGGTGGTAGCTCTTAGTCGTGAAGGGTGGTTCTTCGTGTTG
>JAHWXV010005366.1:0-13968 GCA_024586415.1 Phrixothrix hirtus | reverse complement strand
TCAATGTCGATTTCAAATAATGTCAATGTCGAAAAACTGTTACTTGTCAAAAATACGTTAATTCGTCAAGGCTAATTGTTTTTCAAATAATGTCAATGTCGAAAAATTGTTTCTTGTCAAAAATACGTTAATTCGTCAAAGCTAACTGTTTTTCTTCGATATCTCCGAAACAAAGAGGAATTAACCTATAGGTCACATAACATTTTTTGATCGTACTAACCCAAGAAATATGTGGTATAAGTTTGTCGGTCGAGTCGCGGAACACCCTGTATATATACATATATACCGCGTGCTTCAAAGAGGTTGGGTTGCTATATACAACCGTATTCGTTGGGTCAAAGGAAACAAGAAGATTCATTATACATATGGTCTGAAAGTGAATATTAAGTGCGATATACCCCTTCAAAATGGTGGGATAAATTTCCATTTTTCCGATTTATCTACTAAAGGGTATAAAATATCCTTGTAAAATTGTAAACTGACGTAGACAATATAGAAACAAAATTAGGTCACAGTGAAAAACTTCTTAAATTAACTTGGGGGATAGTTGTAGATTGTGGTTGGCTCTATTCCAGTTATAACTTTTTTATTTAAAAAGGGAATTAAAAATTATTATAAAAAGTAAATCAAAGCGTTTACGAGTAAATTACATTTGAGGATGAAAGTTGTATTCTTGGACCAATTCAATCCTAATCGCGATTTGGTACTCTGGATTCATAAACTGTAATGTCCATTTTAATGATCAGTATTCCATAGGAAATTCACCCAAGTGTGCAATTGGGTTTATCATCGTTAATAATTCTTTTTGGGTAACACAGTAGACTTTTATAATATCTTACTGAAATATGCTAGCACTATATCTTGTCTATCCAGGACTTACGACAGCACAAAGACTTGTATCTGTGTCCTCCCTTCTATCTATAAACAAGTTCAGTTACCAATTTCCATATTAAGAGTAATTTTACAATGTCTGCAAACCATCGAAGTAGCCGGTGATGGTATGTACATAACCTCAAACACTCTCAGAGTACGTATTTATACTAACTTACTTATATCAATTTTTCATCTTTATGAAGGAGAACTATCTGGAATCGAAAAGTGTATCCAACAAGCCATCAATTTCTGGATAACTGTTTTTATGATAACATTTTTCAAGCGACAGTCATCTATAAAGAATTTCAAGTAGCACAACTCGCTATATCTATGGATATTTGGGTAGTTCTACAATCTCTTGCTTGGAAATATCTAGAGTTATGTTCTCAGTTTCTTCTCGTATAGAAAAGATAGTCTTATTAGTAGTTAACATATCGAATCGATATCCTCAGTAGCTGTTTTGTGCGTCAGTATGTTTATCAGGTTTGTCTTTTTCTTCAACCCATCTTCAGTGATGAATATATCAGCGTACATCGTAATTAATTGATGAGCTTTCCTTTTTTGGTCTTTTGACAAACTACTGTCAGAAGGCTGTAGCACGGAGTTTGGATCAGCGATTCACAAGTACAGGGCGTCTCCTCAAATTTTGACAGCTTCTAACGATTTAGTTATTCAAGATAGAAAAAAAAATTGCACATGGATATTGTAGAGATTCATCCAAACCGTCAGAATTTACTACTTGAACAAAACAAACATTTTAGCACCGCGGTAGACTTTTCGTCTTACATTTTATAAATGAAATATTCTATATCTTTTATTTATTAACTAGTGCTTAAAATTCCCTTTGGGACTGGGACCACTACTTACATCTGTCCATAATAGCGCATCGGTTGCCTAAATATGCCAGACCCTGGTTAAAAGTTGCTTGGACGTGAGATAAGGTTACTTTGTGATTTAAAGTTCAGCATAAGTCCACAGAAGAGGGAAAACTCAGAAGTAGGTACACTGAGGACCTTCGAAGAAAGTTGAATCCTATACTTGAGAGAATACAAATTTTCAAACCGAATAAATGAATCCAATAAGTTGGTGTGATTACACTATCCGCAGCGACAACAAGATCTATCATCTAAACTACAACGATCAAGGGAGACTTGTATGAAGTTATAAAGGTGTCAACGATTTAATATATTAGATTAAGAAGTAACTCAATCGAAAACCTAAAGTTATAGGAATATGGTCCAAGAACAACTAGGAGATGAACATAGGGAACCACGTCGAGGCGGAGAATACAAAAGTCAGTAGTAAAAATGTATCATTTCGAAGTTTCATGTCACTCCCCTCAGAATTCCGCAAAGTCATATTTGGTGTTACCTCAGAATAGTGCATAAACCCTCTTGACATATCTGAAGAGTACTTTTTGGCTTATTTTTGTTGCCACAAATTTACTCTTTTCTCGTATTATAACAGACCAATTTAGGAGGCTATACAGCGGTGCAGAAGATATACTACAGCAGGAGCCAAAAACTGAAAAAGCATGTACTGCCTCATTGCAAAAGTATGGTTACATTAAAAGCCACGTTACAAAGAGCTGACGCTTTAGGACCTAAGGAAGCAATCAGGCGTAAATGATCACAGAAACTTAGCTATACAAAAGATCAGTTGATGGCTGACCAACACTGGCGAACGGTGCGCCATATGATAGAGATAGTTTTTCGAGACATGAGCTCCAGGTTCTGGTATACAGTTGAAATCTGCGAGAATCCCATCAAAGTACAAAACGGCTGAATGCCACTTGTACAAGAACTTTAGTTACAAGAATGGCTTACAGTGCAGATTCCATTATGGATCCTCTAATCCGACAATCAAGGTAGAAGCATCTTAACTACACAGACCGAGGTCGTTGCAATGCGATACAGCATCCTTAAGGGGAGAGGTAGCGTAACGAAAGTAACAAACACGTGTTATGAATCTCACCCAGTGGGTTTCCGTGTCAGTCATGCTCTTTATCTGATTACTTCCATGGAATATTTTAGAAGTTACAGTTTAGACATAGCAAGACCAATCACAGCTTAGTTAACCATTTCTAAATTTGATTTTGGTATGCTTGTGGCTGGATATGCTGGACATGTTTATACAAAAAGTTAAAAGACACGGATAAAATTCAGTAAATGACTTTTTGTTTTTTTAAAGTAGTCGCCGTAAGTATAAATACTGTTTTAGATACACTAGATACGCTAATACTAATTTTATAAGCATGTTTTCCAGTTTGAAACTAGTACCTCATAAATTAGTTGCTTAAGCCGAAGAAAAACGCTTACCAGGAATCTTATTTTTGATTGTCAGGAAAAACAAGAAGTTGCTTGTTCTTAGATCAGGCGAATACCGATAGTGTGTTATCAATTTCGATTTTTGAATGTCTAAAAGGTTTGTCAAGCTATGTGCGCGCTTACATTATCACGGCGAGAAAGATGCAACGTTTCGATTGCTTTTTCTGATTTCACCAACGGCTTCTGCCAAACAGATTGATGTTTACCAATCTACATTCGCGGTTATTCGATTCTCTAAAGCTACGTTATTACATGTATACAAGTACAAAAGAAACGAGTGATTGTTTGCTTTGTAGCAAAACATAAACGGACAGATTTTGTCGGTTTTGACTTACCTGGAGATACCGAAACAGTGAATTGTTGTTTAGTTTTCGGCTGTACGAGTAAATCCAACTTTTATCACAAGTAATGATGCTGTACACTAAATTTGATTGACCTCAGTTGAATATATTCAGTATTTATTTGCATCACTGATTGTGTTTTTGGAATTCATTCAATTTGTGTGGGATCTAGCGACTATAAAGCTTCCTTGAATTAAATGGTCGTGAGAAATCGTGTTTTGTTTTCACATGAATGCTCAAGGTGTTCTCTACTTGATGCCTGCCGATTTCGCTCAATTATTTCACGCACAACACCAACGTTAGTAGCAACAACAGACGCGGATGGACGACCTCTGGTAATTCATCACTGAGAAAGAATGTCCTCGCTGGAACCCGAAAAACTATATACTAGAGGTGTTTCCTCACCAAAAACCGGATTAAGCTATACGATGTCTTCTTTGGAAGCCAAGCTGCTTCGAAGGTCATAAACAGTCATTGCGTGAATATATTCCCACAAAGGTTGCATTTTTTCAAACAAAGCGCTATGTAAAAAGAATTTGTTAGCTTTGGTATGAACTATCAACTGAATTACACATTTTAAGTGTCAGATCGAATTTGGCAGTGGCACAACGCTGACGGCACCGAAAGCAGTCGAGTGCAGAAACTGTTTCAGTATTACATGTAAAAGACAATCGTAGAAACAAAACAGTGTTCTATATAAACATTGTATAATTGCAAATAAAATTATGAAATAGAAGTAAATAATTCATATTTTATTTTTCTTTGTAAATAGTAATGGTGTGTCATTAACCGCCCCTATAAAATTAATTATATATTCTGCATTTGTGTTTTAAAGAATACGTGGGCTAATCCACATCGTTGAAATATATTTTGTTTAAAAAACCTTCAAAACAATCCTGCTTTACTAAGCCTAAGCTCATCAAAATTTTTAAATAATATACATATATCAATTTCACTTGGCTGTAGCAGTAGGAGTCGGATTAGGTTAATAAACTTAGTCATTAATCTAATGGAAATCGCATAGGAACATTTCGCTTAAACGGCGGAAACGTCTTAAATAATTCCAAATTAAAATGTCATTGTGACATTCAAAGAACTTAATTGGAATTGCGGGCGTACGAATACATTGAACAGCAATGTCAATATCCGGAGCTATATGGGTCTAATTGATCGTCCGGGTTCTGAGTTAGTTGTACTCCCGCTGGGGATTGGGTGGTGCGTAGGGGTCGCGAATAGGGATTCCAAACCCTGATTACAACAACTGATCACCGTTTGAAAACGTGCATCTAACACGCCAAAGCGAAGGCAACATAATGGTGATTCAGAAGCAAGATTAGGGAGTAAATTAAGACACAATTTCTAAGTTTTCATTTGAAATGTAGATTCAATTAATTGAATTTATTTGCATTTTATCAAATAATTGACTAAATACGTTAATTTAATATTCAAGCGAATGGACAGTGTACTTGAATTTAATTTATTTCTTTATCAAATAACGTCTTACTAGGATTGTAAATATAATTTCTTACAACATTTTAAATAGAATCAAAAGCTTTCTATTTAAATTTAATTGTTTCCAGTATAACAAAATTATTATACATATTTAAAACCTATATTAGTTATAGATAGCAATACTTTACTCATAATAAATAATCTTATATATTAAAGAATAAAGATCTGGTTTTTGCACGCGAACAGTGAAACTGACGACGCGACGGTCAGTTGTTGGATTTCTTATTCTTTGCATGAAAGAAGGAAAAATCTTAATCCAGCATAACTAAGTTGTGGTAATTATATGTTAAAAGAAACATTACGGGTTGCTCAAATTTTCAGGCTTGTAGAACAAGTTCTCGTTCTCGGTGTTGTTTTAAAAAACATACTTTTTATAATATATGGTTATTAAAACATTAAAACAGAAGACCAATATTTTCAAATTTTTGTAAAAAATTTTTTATATCCATTGTGTACATGTTCTAAAATAATTAATTATAACGTCAGAATCACAAAATTTGTTATCGACATTTAGGTCCTATTGTATAAAGGATAATTAACTATTTATAACAACGCCATTAAATGGCTCAATTCGCTGTTAACATAAATGATGTATTTAAATTTAAAAATTATTCAGTTACATAGCTTAACCACCAATTCAACTATTTTTTGAATTCGTTTTTTAAAATACATAACCAAAAAGTGGTGTCTATATGACTAAATATATAAACTTTACGGTTTCTATACCTAATTTGACAACTGTCACAGTTAAACACAAAATTTACAGTAAATTAGTGTTTTTCCTGAATGTACCTGAACGAATACAAAAAATTTGTTCGATACTCGTAGGCTGTCATATTTCAGGCGCTCGATCTGTTTTATAGAACTCAGATTACACCTCAATTTTGTAAAAATCGATCTCGGGGTCTGAAATATGGGGTGACAGTGTACTTGTATCGAAAACTACTATAATGATGTAATAGCTAGACTTTATTATTTCATTTTAAGATAATACATACCTAATACAGATTTAAAGGCCGGTTAAAATCCAAATTTCGCTTTCAAGACTGGTGATAGTTTTATATAAAATACGACAACTCCTATAGGTGGATAAGTTTTCCGCATAGATATCCTTCAGACATGTGAGAAGGCATTGTTGCTGGTGTCAGTTGTACGTAGTGTAAGTGTGACGCATGCTGCTATCTATTGAACAGTAGCAAAACTTTGCAATTGTAGCTTATTATTTTTTACTATAAGGAGGAGTTCTTGTGTCAATTTGTATGCATGTTACGATTTAAATTGTCGTACAATATATTTTTGAATAGCCTGTATATAGTGTTGCTTCTACTTTAACAGAAGTTAGTTTCATTTTCATCAAAAACTAGTGTAATTAATTTAAAGATATTTCACTACTATACTATTCCAATTGTTTTTAAAAGAGAATTATTTATTATCTCAAGGTTTGTGCTAGATAAATTTAAAACTGTAGTTATTTTAATAATAGAGCTTTAGAACATTTGTGGCTACGTTTTTATAGTAATATTTGATTTTTATAGTGGACGTATTTAACGTTTATTCTTTTTTAATCGAAGTGTGTCCATTTTCATAATTTGATACTATGCGTCGAACTCCCGCCCAGATTGCTGTTATTTCTGGCATTTGCTGTGTAACACGTTCTTGTGTTGCAGTTAGGAATTGTAATTTTATTAACTTCAATGAGTTAGTTCGTACTTTTTCATAAATGGATAAAGGAAATTGAGCATTGTTGATTTTTATATTGATCTATAACCTACAGTATTCCATAGAGCTGGGATTTTTATAGCAATTTTTTATAGCAATGAATATTAATTTAAAAAAGTCCAAGTACACCAAAATGCCTAAAACAGGCGTAGTCTATTACTTTCGTTTTTTTCAAATAATAGTTTTCGGCGTTGAAAATTGTAGGCTGATTTGACTTACAGAAATCATAAACCAGATAAGTGCTGTAAGCTATAAACTTTAAGTAAAATACACGTGTCCTGATAAGGCTATTTATACAGATTGGTTGACAAGGGTCATACTACGTTAAGCATAATATGTATATGCCTTTACTGATATCTAATGTTATAGATATTAAATAAAATCGTTGTTAGCTCGCCAAATTTTTGGAGAGCAAATAACATATATATTTTTGTTACATTTATTATTAAATGAATTATCGTTTAAATACATTTTGTCTGTTATTAAATGCATAACAAATGCGAACCAAATTATTTTTCATAACCTTTGATGTGTGCAACATTTCATTGATTCTTCGACTGCAGCTAGCCTGACATCAATTAGCTATCGTTTTTAATTAAAAGGTACGTCTTGTATTATTTTGTATGGCAAAGAAACTGTTATGCTAAAGTGTATGATGTGTATTATTTATTTGCGTGAATATAAAATTGATCTATTTAACTATTTATTTGATGGAATTTTATCATAAAATTGGGTAATTTCAGAAAAATCTAATATTAAATTTCAATTTTAACTTTCGATATGTCCATTTTGTGTGTTAATTTTGTAACATGACTTATTAATAAAATAAAGATTGTTCCACTGTATACTTCTAATTGGGAAAGTTTAATTAAAGATCTTAAAGCCCTTCCTAACATTAACAAGGTGTTCTATTCTATAATGTGAAGTTACTAAACGAAGAGAGTGTGTAGATAGTTGCATTATTAATTATAGACAACATGTTTTAAGATTATCGCAATTTCATCTTCAGAGCTTAATCTAAGTGATGTTCGAATTTACACAATTAAACTTAATTGAGATATATTAGTATAAGATTAAATCTACTATTTAGTAATGTCCTGTTATATAAATTTCCAACTTTATTAATTTTATTATTGTTTTAACTTTGTGCACGTCCCTATAACATGATATTGCTAAATAATCGATTTGATTTAACTTAATACGTCTGACTAATATAAATCAATTAAGTTTAATATACATTCACAAATCACTGCCGACGAGGTTATGATATGATAATCTTGAAATCTAGTAGCTGTTATTAATGAAACATACATCTATACACTCTATTCGCTTAATATCTTCACAGTATAGAATAGAACATTTGGTTAATATTTGGAAAAGATTTAAAATCCTGAAATATAATCTTTAATGGATTATTAAAACATTTACCCCGATTTCAATTGACTTTTGAATCCAAATGTTAAATAAATAGAACCTCGAATATAAAAAATTATTTCATATATCCTTAGAGATAAAATATTGTAGCGAAACTTGTTAATTGTTTTAAAATGATTATTTATATTCACTTGCCAGTAGGATGATTTATGTACACTTATTTATTTAAGTATTTATTTCATAATACCCTAACAACAAACGTTTATATTTCTATTTATGTCTATTTGTATTTACATTTTATATTTATATTTATGTATATTAGTATCTAACAGTACGAGATTCAAATTAAAACTAAAAACTAAGGGAATTAAATCCGCCATTTGTATAGATAGGAAAAAGATCTAGAAATGTGGGAAGGAGGAGTCTAGAATATTAATCATAATAATGAAGCAATAAATTGCAATGTTACGACTCATGACTCGCTAATTAAATTGATAGATATTGGTTACCACAATGAATCATTTGTGATTACATCATCTATTTTATTATAAGGAAGGTGCCAGATTGTTCCAGAATGTTCCATTAAGTTTCTATTGTTTGTAATTTTTGTTACAATATATATCATCAGCGAAATCATACTGTGTGATACTTTAGAGTAGAGTTATTTCTAGTGAGAAATTAACAGAGATGTCAAATTATTTAATGTAAAACAAACTGTTTTTGTATATTTTATATTAAATCCTGAAAGTAATAATAATATACGTTGTAGCATTCAAATCGTTTAACCTTTTGCACTCAGACAATTAGAGGGCGATTACAGATAGGTCACTTGAACGCATTGATCCAGCCTTCAGTTCCCTTGGACTGAGGGTGTATTGTTTTTGTAAAAGGCAGATCAGTAGTAGCATTCATATGATAGGGAACCACTAAGTTTAACCTACCGATTTTCTATATGCGGTCTAAAGTATAAAGTTAAATATGAAATTTCAAATGATAAGCATATTTTTGTAAGCTTTACAGTGAACATTGAAATATCTGTGTGCAAGGATCTTAGTTATTTCCTCCAACCATTTTAACTTCCCTCGGTCATATCGTTTACCTAGACTTCATCTTTATACCGGCGAAATTGATCGAAGCCTGAATTAAGAACATTCTGTAAAACAACTATTTAAATTATCAACCCTACCATTGGGGTCAGAGGCGTAATTTCTACACACCCCGATATGATTGAGTTATTAAGAATATACTGTCGAAGTAATAATTTAAAATATTTATAGTGTTGAGTACCAGTAAACTTTTAAGCTAATGGCGCCTTTTTATATTAGTAATTGTTTAAAGTGTTATCATGATTATAATTTGAAGTAACAATAATTCATTATCCACGGCATTATCCACTGGAAGTAGCTAAAATTTGAAATTATTTTGAATTGGAAGAGAATATCTTAAAATTCTCGTGTGCAAAGTTTGAAATCACAACTCCATTGTCCATATTATTTTAACGAAATATCGTCGGGGAATACTCTGAGTATATATATCGGGTTTTGACTGGCTCTAGTGTATACATATAGGGAATTCAATGTTATTTTTTACTTTTTCATTTATTATCTTCCCAGTTTCAAGAAAATTTGTAAACACAAAAATGTTTAAAATTAAAAGCTGTCCATGATAATGGTATATTATATACCAAGGGACTAAAATGCTTCTTTTAATCCCGAGAGGGATTAAAAACCACTGTTAGTCTCAAGGTATATACATTATTTTTTGCACTTTCAAAAATTTGAAATCAAAAAGGTTGAAGAAAGTAAAAATACATGACTTTCAAATTGACAGATCATTCGATTTATTAATGCATGCTTTACGGCAAATGCTATTTGAATTTAATTAACTAAGCGTTATAGAAACGCTTTCGGCGGTTAATTTTTGTTACTGCCATGGTGAGCGGGATTAAATTTATTTTATCTCCCTTGGGGCTAAAGTAAAATTTTAGTCCCTTGAGATTAAAAGTGTCGCTTGAGTCATGGAAACAAATGACTAAAAGTGGCGTTTTAGTTCCGAAAGTGCAAAAATTAATTTTAATTAATTAGTATTTACGAATAATATAATTGTATTATTAATTTGAAATAAAACGAAATATGATATTTAAATACAATAATATAAAACTGTATTATGAATTTTGCGTGGTCTCGTGGCTTTGGTGATTATTATTCGATTTGAGAAACAGAATTTCTCAGGGTCAGTTCCCACTCGCGTCATACTCTTTTAAAATTATTTTTCAGTTTTTTTAAATTTTAAATTATTGTTTATTCTAAATACCATAATTCTAATAAAAGAATTTGCTTAGTTTTCGTTATACAAAGTTTTATTTAAAAGAATTACTAATTTTGGTTAATTAATATCGTAAATAAATCGACGTATCTATGAAAAACAGAGGTTTTAATTTTACGACACATTCAGTAATTACTATTTATTCTTTAAACATTAAAATGATAAATAAATTTAGTACAAGTGAGAAGGTCCAATTTATAAAAATGTACTATTCTGGATATTCTATTAATTGAGTACGGGATTGGTTTAGTGTACAATATCTTCACATGCCAATACCTATTTTAACAACAATTAAAAGGATGATTGAACGATTCAATTTAACTGGAAGTGAAAAATATGAGATAAATATTAATAAAAAGGAAACTGATAGTAATGAGATGCAGGATAATGATTATGAAAATTTAGACAACGTTGATGTTATTGGCGCTGATCTCGTGCAAAAATTTAAGAGAATAATACAAAATTAAATGTCCTATTGGCTGTTACTGAAAATCCCAACAGTAGTTTGAGAGAGATTGCTAGCAACTTAAATATTCATCGCACCACAGTTTTAAAAATATTAAAAGCCGAACACTATAAATCATTCAAATATTCGAGGCATGAGGACATTTTTGAGCAGGATATGGAGAACAGAGCTGCATTTTATTTAGCTATAATTGTAAAAGTCCAATAATGACAAAACTTTTTTACTTTACGAACTCAATAGTGAAAATTATAGATATTGGAGCAAAAAGAATCTTAATTTGTGCTTACAAACCCACACCCGGTATTGCAATCGAGTAAATGTGTGGGTAGGTATTCTGAGTACGCGTATTATTGGACCGTATTTTATTAATGGAACGTTGAGCGGTGTAACTTATCTTAATTTGTTAATAAACGAATTGTACCAGCAATCCGAAATATTATCATGGACGACCAAGAAGTGTGGTTTCAACATGACGGTTTCCCTGCGCATGAGAATTTTCCCGCACTCTTGGATTGATCGCGGTGGTATTATTAATTGGCCAGCTCGCTCATCTAATCTTTCCCCAAATGACTTTTTTCTCTGGGGTCATTTAAAAAATAAAATTTATGAACATTATTAAGCACGAACTCTTCAAAAAACGCAATTCAAGCAGAATGTGGTAGAATTGCAATTAGGCAACTTGCAAATATTCAACGAGAATTAGATTAGATTATTGTTTGGCTGTTCCTGGAAATCTTTTTGAACGTTTACTATAAATTGTTTGTTTGTGCTTTGTTATTATTTTAACTGCCGGTCTTTTCATCTCTCAATAACTTTAACATACAGATAATTTCTATAGGAAGCAATCGTTAACATAATCGTAACCAAAGTAATTATCTGACCAATAATTTTACGAGAAATGAAAGACCGGCACTAAGTTACTTATTGTTATAGCTCTAACAATAAAAACGAGACTAAAATTATGTAATAATTGTGTTTAGCAATTAGCAGTTTAAAATAAGAAAAATAATTTTAAAAGGTATGACTCGAGTGGAAACTGAAGCTGAGACATTCCGTTTTATTCCAAATTAATAATAAAATTATAATATTCGTGAATACTAATCAATTAAAATTAATTTTTGATAGACAGCTTTTAATTTTGAGCATTTTTTGTATTGATAAATTTTTTTGAAACTAAACTGGGAAGATAATAAATAAACAAGTAAAATTTAACATTGAATTCCCTATGCACGCCCGCGTCAGTCTACACCCGGTATACACCAGGTGATCGTATTTGTTTGTAATTTTTAAACCGTATTGGTATCGATGAGTAATTGGCAACATTAGTTGTGACAACAGAACGTTTTTAGGTAAGTTTACTGTCATGTTCAGCAGTGGCGTGGAAACGAAACGCTTACTAATGGTCAACTGTGTTATACGCCCTATGTTTTGTTGTTACAGCGGATTTTTATATTATATATGTAAATGATTTAATCAGTAAAAGTTGATATTAATATTAAAACAATTTCATAGTTTCAACTTTATTATATAAAAAAAACACCACTGAATCAGGTGCCGCTAATTTTAATTTCAAAACTTCAAAATAGTTCTGCTACCAACATAATTTTAGTTTTTTATTGCAAACCTAACAAAAAAATCACGATCCCCGGCATATAAAAAATTTTTCGGCATAGCACCGTTTTTAAGTTCATTAGTTATAAACAGAGGAAATCTTTTATCGATTGGAGTTAAACTAAAATTTATAATTATTTCAATATAAAGGTTTACAAATTATATAGAAAATTACAAAATTGTTTGATTTTGGCTTTTATTAAGTTGATTGTTGGATTTCTTCAGGCATAAAGGTCATAAATTCTAGTGTTATATTAAAAGATGAAAAGATATTTCAAAATTTTAATATTTTGTTTTCCTTATTTAGATGTCATAAATATTTGAACGTTTCGGGTTACAAACACTTCTTCAGCAAAAATTAATTTTTTTAAATTATTGTAATAATTTTAAAGTGAAAAAACATCAAGTAGTAATATAACAATTTAAATATAAAATATCAAAAGAAGAAAAAAAAACATATTGATGAATTATTTAAATTTTAGAATCATTAGTTTATTAATGTCCGATTTCTTCTTTTGATATTTTATAATATTTAAATTGTTATATTACTACTTGATGTTTTTCACTTTAAAATTATTACAATAATTTAAAAAAATTAATTTTTCCTGAAGAGGTTTTGTAACCCGAAACGTTCAAATATTCATGACATCTAAATAAGGAAAACAAAATATTACAATTTTGAAATACCTTTTCGTCTTTTAATTTAACACTAGAATTTATGGCCTTTATTCCGGAAGAAATCCTATAAAGGTTTACTTAAATAAAGTTAGTATTTCATAATGGAAATACCTTAGACAATCTTTTTTAAATTAAAATAACAAAATCAACCCTATAGAATGATTGATTTATTATTTTAATTACCAGAAAACGTTTTTAATTTCATTGGAAATACATTTTGATATTAAAATTAATTTAATTATCAACTTAATTTATATAAGAATCCATAAAGAAGCTTATATAGGTACTAGAAAATGAAGTTATATAGAAACGTTGTCTAGAACGATATACAGAGTGAGTCTGTAACTCTGAATAAATTCAGATTAAAGACAATTATATTTTTGGAAAAATACTCGGGCACGTCCATTAGTAGTTTAAGGGAGAACCTAATATATCAAGTAAGTTTGTACTATAAAAGTGCGGTGAAGGGAAATTCGTTGTGAAGGTGGGATTAGCAGTGCATAGTAATGGTAATTGATACTTGCAAAACAGACTTCAGGGCAGGCTTTTGTTCTGTGTTTCATTTGATTATTAAAATATTGTTTGGAATTTTTTAATCTCTAGTGGATTTTATATGTGTACACACGTGTATAAATAACTAATGTCTAACACCTTATTTATTTATTATTGTTATTGTATTATTGTATTTGTATATTCTTTAAAATTAGATTTATATTTGTATCCTCTTGTATATGTATTTACT
>JAHWXV010005357.1:0-20004 GCA_024586415.1 Phrixothrix hirtus | reverse complement strand
CCTCAAATATATATATATATATATATATATATATATATATATATATCGCACTTGTGAACATAAATGTCGTTATTTATAGAGTCCTTTACTGAATAGAAGCGGTCTCGCTGTACGACTGTCTGAGGTTGCCCAAGTTGGTAATTCTCCTGAATTATCTGGTTTGTTCCGGCCAACACAGTGGAAATTGAAGAGGTTCTAAGGGCGCCGCTTTGTTTTTAGCAATAACGGAAAGATAATAGTCCAAAGTTCTGCTGTTATATAGACCGGTAGAACAAAGAAACCGATCTCCAAACCTTTAGATCGAGGATTTTATTAATATGTACATACAGTAAGTTAACTTTTCATGCAACGCCGCTGGGTTCCCTATTCGGTTAGGTAAAATTTAGACAGACTATTTAAATAGATTATTCACTTAAAAATTAACCAATTCCTGAAAGAAGGTAGATGTTACTACAACTACAGGTCTATATATAAAAAAAATAGGATCTGTAGTTAAAGATCGAACGTAATGATAAAGCAATGTAAGTAACAATTAACAATTTACATGTCTCCCCGGAAGGGAATAATGGAAACAAGAATTTTCTATTTCTAAATCAAGCGACCCTTACGTTGCTACTAATGAAACTAGTCTAAGATGAACAAAAGGTATTGACTATAATGGCCTCAGTAATATAAACAATTAAAGGTTTAAAACGTTAGTATTTTCATTTATATTACCGAACTAGCATTGAATTTATACGTGCTCGACTATTTCGTCCCGGTAGAGGTTACTTAACGAGGGGTGTAGATCGGTGGAATTTAAATAACGGCTAGACCACTTACTTGATATCCTAAGGATAGTTACTTCCCGAATGAATCGAAAATAACAAATGTGCCGCCTAAGATATTTTTCTTATCGTATTCTACATACAACCTTGCTGTACTTAAACCCTTTGATTCTGAATCGACAGGAAATAGATGTTAACCCTTTTATTACGAATTCTCCCAGGGCTGAAATAGAGAAAATTTCTACCAATTTGATCTCCTATAACATGTTCGGGTAACTCTTCAATTGTATTCTTTGAGCATCGCCTGTACACGCACTACGGAAATGCAACTTAACTCTGCAGCTCTCAGATCTCTACTAGTCGTAAACGAAGTATTTCTCCTTGAAATTGAAGGAGGAAAACAAGAGAGGTTATCGTTTATTTTTAGACTTGCAAGCCTCCTCACGGGAATTGCTGAATTAATATTTTTAAGAAAAATGCTCCTATGTTTTCTAAAACGTAACCTGGGATTTTCAAATTTTAATAATTGTTGTTAAAATTTACAAATTTACAGTTGTGATTTTGGCATAAAACTGATACAAGTAATACAGCAATTGAATTTTATTATTACCTCGCAGATGTATGTACCGGGTGTTTCCAAATGAGTGACCGATGTTGTATAAATTTCAGACACGCTTAGAAGTCACGACTTTCCTTTGAATTGTTCATTACTGAGTGATCTAAGATCAAGTGGAAACTTGTTATATAGTTTTATAAACTACGACTTACAGGATTTTTCCATTATTTCTGTTCTATTTAAGGAAGCAGGTCATGATGTTGTTGGTATCCTTCCAAATCTTTAGTTACTGCTTTTTTTATAAAACTGCAAGGAAAACTAAAATGTAGCAGTCGGGTAGTGTTATTAAACTGTATTTAGGGACCCAACCCTTGCAGTTTGCTGTTACTGGAATTTCTGATATTCTGATAACCTTCCTTTATTTTATGAATGTTCTTGTCGAGTCTACCGTAGATCACCAGAGTATCAATCCGTATATCATATTAATTTGGAAGTAGGCGTGGTATGTGATTAGAGTAGCGTTTGTGCTTACCCTGTATTTTATTTTTCCTATACAAAAGATGGCATTGAGGAAATTGAATATAAATTAGTATTATTTATATTGATTGGTGATGTATAATAATTAAATTATACAGCTCAAACTGTCTATTTGTCGACAGAAGCCTATTTTAATATGAAGAATTATGTGAAATCATAATCGGAACGGTTGCATTTTTAGGAAAATTTTCCCTCGGTCGAGGATCGAACCCGCGATTTTTGGACAGACAAAGTGGCTGGGATCTGTCCAGAAATTTTGGGTTCGATCCCCGCCCGAGGGAAAATTTTTCTAAAAATGCAAATGTTCCGATTATGATTATCTCATACTTCTTCATATTACAAAATATGGCCTTTTCTAGTTTTTTGCAGATTTGTCTAGATCGTTGTTTCTTGGTCTAATCTTCTTAGAGATTATTATATCTTAGATTGTCTGTTTATTCAAGGATAAATTTTCTGTTGTGAACAAAACCTTTCCTCCTTTTAATGAGCGTTTTGGTTTGTTTCGTAGTTTTTATCTATTATTCGAGTAATTTATAAGAATGGTGTCATCTGCGAATATTTGTATGCCTTACACAGAGAAGTTATTAACAAGGCCATTGACGTTAACTACGTAAAGTACTGACCATGTGTGGATCGCTGTTGCAGTCTGTAGATATGTTTTATTCGTGATGATATTTATTCTCTCCATTCTACTATTTGTTATGTCTTCCATTTAGGATGTGTTCATCTTTAGAACCCTTTGAAATTTTGTGTTAGTATTTTGCCGTTGACATAATTGAACGCTTTACTTGAATCGATTGTTGTCATCTCGATTTCTTGTCTTTTAATATGTACTCAAAAATTTCTATTAGTGCTGTTGTAGTTGATGTACTCTTTCTAAACCTGTGTTCTTCATCTTCCATTAGTAAAAAAGGGATCCAAACAAATTCCTAGGGCTTTTAGGCGCTGCCTAACTAGCATACGCCAGAGTCTTCATGGGTAATAAATCTAAACTTCGAGGATAGGGAAGTCAATCGTTTAATGTACCATTAGTAAAGGCAATACTTTTGATTAAAACTGGAAATTATGTTAATAATTCACCATCGTACGTATAACATTATAGAACATTAGAGGCAACAAGGGGTCAAATAGATAAAATAGACGCTATTTAATTCATTCAGCATAATCAAAAGACTTATGTAATATTAGCTTGTAGTAATAAAAAGAAATTTATGAATTTATGCAATATTGAAAATTCCGGTCAAGGGTATAGATTCAATTCTGGCAGATTGTAGCATGTTGGGATGAAAACTGGTGGAGATATTCGATTTCGTACAGTACTTGTTATAACTGCTTTTTATTAGGCAAAGCTCCAGAACTTCCCGCCACCTCGAAAAACAGCTGTCTGTTTCTTTCCTGAAGGGTATACTGAAGTTAAAATTAAAGTGTCAATGTACACCATAGTTACTCAAAACTATTTATTAAGTCTTAAGGTGTTAGCTATATATTTTGTAGATTTGTGTAGCTTTCCGCGAATTGTAACATAACCTATGCAAAACGATCTGGCACTCGTAACGTAAATCTAAATCACTTGCAACAAAATTAAGACAAATAGTGATAAATATTTATAAACATACTTGGCTCACGAAATTTTTATCTTGTAATGAAGAAAATAACGCTGCTTACATTTAGTTATTAGCAGGGGTTGATTTATCCACGAAATAAATTTAAATAATACATTTTAAATGTACAAAAATAATAATAAAATAAATCAAAGGATACTAAACTATTTATTTAAGCCTTAAATTACAATTTTAATTAATTCTGACCAACATGCCTGATCTATAGAGAAAGTTAAATTAGTTTAAATAAATTAAACATTTTGAATGCATATAAAAATCCATAATTATTTTATGATACCAAAGTTAGGCAAAAATTAAGAATGCATCAATATCGGCAAATTTACTAAATCCTAGTAAAATATGTGTATAAAGAGGTATACAGAAAACGTGATTATCTCAATAACCGAGCAATAGTTGTTATAGAAGTTTTAGAAAGTTTGCCAATATGATTGGCATAATAGAAAAATGTGCAAGTTACATATAAATAGTTAATGCTTTTATACTACGAAATCGCTGGTTCAAATATTCATGAGAAAACAGCATAAATGAACTAAAGATTTAAAAGGATTGAGTGAATTCAAAAGATCAACGGAAATAATTGCTCAACCGAAATAGGATAAATAATGTAAGAATCCTAGACATTTCAACAGCAGGGTCTCTTCGTGTTCTGCTTCCTGTCTAGAATTTAGGTTCAGATCATGTTAGAAGGCGTCAAAAACAAAAATATATGAATAGTGTTCCATGTGTAAATTCGTGAAGTGCTTAATTAATCACAAGGACCTGGTACAAATTGTTTCGTAAAGAAACATATACAGGATAGGCCTGGTCGCACTCAAGACCATTCTATTGGATGATTACATAAGAGGCAAACTCAGCCTGATGAAGGGACCAAGAAAAAGTTCAACTACAAGGAGAAGGCACAATAAATCATAGGTCATTGCCTACGTGGTAAACTATTAATCTGTTACCTTAGACACAATAAATGTCGGTAAGAAACCATCTACGCTTGAATATACATACCAGTCAGTAACGATAAATTAGTGTCTTATTAATACGTGTTAAATTGAAAGACATTTGTTTTAGTTTCATCTTATTTAAACATTCTAATTATAATTTTCATAACTTAAGGAATATTATTGATAACGATAAACGTTTTCGATACTTATTGTTCATTCAGGATATTTCACAAATTATTGAATACGTTTTAATTTAATAAGTTATAAATTGACTTAACCAATTCTATAGGCTGCTTTATGTATGTATTAAAATTATCTTTAATTTTACCAATTTTTATGTGTTACTGATAATTACGTGCATCACGTTATCTTTAAATTTAATAATTGTAACTCGTATTTCACATTATACCTTATAAATTTATAATTCTTTTATTAGAACTCTTATTTGTATATTTTATATACTTGATAATTATGTTATCGAATCGTAAATAAAATAAGATATTTAATTCTGTCGTAATTGTTTATAACAAAGACTCTATTCGAAAAAAGGAGCCTTTAATAAAAGAAAGGGCAACTAGGCTACTTGTTGATCGATATGCATGACAAAGCGCCATAAGCTATTAAAGTTAGATATTGTAAAATTACCATTGAAATCAAAATAAAAGCGTAGCTGAATTATTTTGTATTAACTTATAAACTGATGGTTAGGACAATGGCAAAAATATAGAAGTATATTTTATTTACAGTATTGAAATTTAAATCTTGCAAAAAAAATTTCAATTTGTATACTATGTAAGCTCTTGTGCCTGCAGCCACATAACAAGATTATTTGTACTAGTTCGTTAACCCATTGGGTATTAATCTAATATACTACGAAACAAGGTTATAATAATGAGCTATACTTAATTGACAAATCAGCATCTGTTAGTGTTTCATTCTAAAGCTTAAAATCGACTTAGAAGTCGATAAGATTCAGAGCCGATTGTCTAAAGTAATTATATGTTTCAAAAACTAAGTGCAGAGTGCAAGAATTCCGCTTTCACGGAATTTTTCAATTTTAACTCACCGAAAAGAAATACAGGAGTAAAGGGAAATTCAAACAACCATTCTCAAAATTTAATCGCAGATTTGATAAACAGATTCGACTATAGTTTACTTTAAACTAATTATGGAGTTTTCATGCTTTCACTTCGATATCATCATTAAAAGCACGAAACATTTGCTATAAGTTAAAAATGTCCCGGGAAAAATAAAATGACATAATAGTTATTTACAAGATCAGCTATGAAAGGTGAATTATAGTTTAACACGTATAACGATACAAATGTTAATCAGAAAACGCTTTTCCATAATTTGTTATGTACAAAATCTTATCTATTCCTGTTTTCAAGTGTCAAATTTTCTGTTTCATGTTACGTAAAGTTAATTTTTACATAACTATGATAAAATGAGTTTCTCTTTTATCATTAATTTTGTAAAGAATATTCATTACGAAATCAGTAATGAAATAAAAGTTAAATTTCATTACACAATTGATTATGGAATGAAAATACATTTTGCCATAGTTATGTGGAAATCAACATTACATAGCGTCAAACAATTAAGAAGAGTTGGACATTCCAAAACCGGGTTAGATAAAACCTTCGACAAAACAAATATGGAACGAAGTTCTCTATTTAACTTTGGTAACTTACTAAACAAGCATGCAAAATATTACATGTATTAGAAAGTAATGAACTTCCCATAAGTACTACAAAACTAAGTGCTTATGACATCACACGTATGGATAAGAATATGATATAACTACAGGAAATGCTGCAAAAAATGGATCATTGAAAGAATTTAAATCAAAATATATAACAATAAGAAATAGCATCAATTAATATAAATGAAAATAAATTGTAGGAAGAAATCAAGTCAATTAAAAGTAAGTTAATAAAAGGAATCGAATATCACCAAAGTTTGAAGCAGTCACCAATAAATATAATGACCTGTAGTAAAAACTTATCGTCCTAATTAAGCCTAACTAAGTTAGCGTACCTGTTATATGAACATCCAGGTCCATCATGACGAATGAGGCGAAATGGATCTACAATAGTCCATGCATCTACAAACCGTAAAAGTTGACATGTCAAATACTACAGGATCTGTAAAAACAACATGTATAGTAGGATCTCCTTTTGAATCAACTATAATAAACAGTTAGTGGCAGCTACAAACTCCAACTGCTGTACAATGGAAGGAATGGCGACTGGCTTTATTGGATGCGTTTGGGAATTTTCCAAACCTTATCGCACAAGCCATAAAGCAGTTTTTTGGTTTCCGGGATTAAAAACATACTAGGGAAAAAGGTATCTGCAGCAATACTGCTGTCGAAATTTAGAAGTAGAGGTTAAAATAATGGCAAAAACTCTCAGAAATTTTAAACGCTTCGGGGAATTACATTGATAAAATTAAGACATAAACGCTTGTGAATAGCTTTAGATATTTGGGCATTAGGATTAGCCCGCCTCTGGGATTCTGCGATTGCATTGAATTCCATATCGCTTAACAACAACGTAAATGCGGAAAATGACGACGTACTCTGAAAAATTTCCTAAAGTCGAGTAACCTTTTTGCCGAACACAGGGAATCTAGATATAAAGAGAAAATCGTTGTAAAAGAATGAACATCTATCTACCATGTATAAATCCCGAAAGTCACTATACAAGTAGCGACATTACAACACAAACAACATAGTCTGTACGTAGATGAAGCTATCATAGGGAAAACATAAAATGCTGAATACTGGTATAACGAAGAATACCGAAGTCAAATGTGTCCAAAGATGGGAAATTGATATCTTCGCAATTTAAATTATGAGCAATTACAAGAAATTCTGCAACTGTTTACAGTAAAATAATGGCCAAACTTGGAGCTGGTTGTTGAAACTGTAATAACGACGATGTAATATTTGGAATGAATGTAAAGTTCAAGTTAGGGTTCACCTTGGATTTGAATAATGGCAGCTTCTTCGTCAAAGATAAAAATATTTCCGTTCCCTAACGAGATGACATCGCGTGAAAGGGAACATTACAAATTATAAATGAAATAATAATATTATGGAACGCTTGGTCGGTAATTCCAGATAGGCGAGTACAAATCCTGTAAGCTAAGAACGGGATATAGGGTTTTGATTTTAGCAGGCATAGTACCAGTTGATGGGAGGAAAATGACACCCGTGCGATTGGCGATTCCCGATGCTTTTCATATGACACTGAATACACAATACATTTCATGATGACTTCTGAGGAGGTTATCCTCAGAAGCGCTTCTCTAACTACGTAGCATACCCGAGCATACAAGTAGCATCTTGCTCCAAGGGTAACGAAGAAAGTTGGCGACTGATTCAAAAATAGGCAGACACCTTGACCACTGAAGGTAGGGTAATAGGAGGAACAAATACAGTCATGCACAGCATAAATGCCGGATACGCACAGCTGATACGTCGGCAACCATAAATATCATCAAGTAGTGCCTACCTACAACTTCATCCCAAAGAGTGAAATCTGTTCCAGAAGCAGGTGAAGCACCCTGCAACGTTTTAATTTCATGCAAGATATTCGCTCGCGCGGCACCGTAACTTTTATGTTTAACAATTTTCTGGCAGTTTTCCGGCTAACAAAATTTTAAGCTTCACACTTATCATTAGGTGGTAATACCCTATGTTTTTTTTAATTTAATTTACTTTTCCTCTGATAATTTGTTTGCAGTGTGATAATTTCTTTGAGTAATCTAATCTTCCTTTCTGAAAATTTGGATTAATACATCCTTATTCATTTCTAGTTAGATTTTCAACGTTTAAATTGAACATTTGAATTTTGTTATAAAGCTCTTTTAGTAATTATAGTGCTTATTCTGCTTTTTGGATCTCTTATACACTTCCCAAGGCGAGATTTGATTCTATATTTCTTTCCAAACCCTCATGCATATCTTTTAGGAAAAACTCCAGGGACAGTTTTCGGAAGGCAGCTATTAAGCCTTTATTAATTAAACGTCTACACCTCACATACTTTTACCGTTGTCGGGATAAAATATTCCCTGAGCATCTTTATGGTTATAATTTCCAACAGTCTGGTAGAATTCTAAATGCATAGGAACCTGCTATAGAAGTATGATGGGTTCCTTTCTTTATCTACGCCGAGCTTTTGATATAAGAGGCCCATTGCTACCGTTGAGGCTCTTACTGACTGGCCCTGTCAATGCCAACATCGATAGCACCGATAGTTTATTTTTCAAGATCAACACAAGCGTACCTGAAAATAAATTTAATCCTAAAATACGTTTTGTCAATATCTTATTTATATTTATTTCTTAATTTTTTATTGTATTATCGTTTAACAGTTTCCACATTAATTACAGTAGCCAAGTAACCAAGGCCTTGACATGATTAAACTGCAATTTAATTTATTTAAAAAAAACAGTTCTTACAATCGATTTAATTGCAATGCATTCCACGACTTCATATGCCCAAAAAGGTGGTGGTGCCTATATGATATTTAGTATGTTGTTAAGTTTCGTTAACCTAATAATACCTTTGAATTTAGAGGATTCCAGTTATTTGTAATATTATTTCCTTTTTTTATGCTATTTGACCTATATCAATTAATGCAGAGGTATCTGAATAATCTTTTTGCATGCGTGTTAAGCCAAAAATTTAGGACCCATCAAACCTTGTCACGGCCTCATCTTCACTTGTAGATATTCATTAATATTTTTTGGATATTCATTTGAATACGCCTTGTACATTACACTTACAATTTCTTTTAGGCTGAATATGTATGGAATCGGGATATTTAAAGTAAAAATTCGTTTTGGATATGTATAAATATGTGTAACATAGTAAATAATACTTTTTCTTATATTTGTACTTAAAAAATGAAGATTGTTGTTAATTACTAAGTCTAATTTAGGAAATTCATTGAATATAATTTATTTATCCGGTGTGTGCCGCGGTTTAGGGACAAAGTTTGTGAATATAAAATTCGCTTTAAAACTTCGATTTGGTTAAATACATTTTCTTATCTTGCGCTATTTTACTAATTCTTCGGTCGTAGACTGCCTTGAAAATAAACGCTTGTGCTTCAACTTTACTAAGATACAAACATACGATGTGAATTTGCCAAGAGTTTTCGTTGACTTCCAACACTTAGCTCGGCATTTTTAATAGCGCTATTAAACAATCTGCGATTTATTTTGATATGCTTGAGCCAGGTATTGGCAGCGTTGCGGTTGTTACATTTATTTAAAAATTTAAAGGCATTTCTAGCATTAATAACAATATCGTCACTTACTAGCACAATTTCCTCGGCATTGGTGGCAGTTAAACTCATCTTGGTGATGCTTTTTCCTGAAGCAATAAAGTGTGGTTAAACTTAAATTTTTTTGGATATAGTGGAGGTGTTGACGAACTCAAAGAAGCGTACGACGAATGTAGTATGGCTCTATTGTTTTTATATATAACTAAATTTAAAATAAAAATTAGATAAAGGCTCGAATAAAGAAATATATAATAATACTTACTTAAATATTTAATGATGAGATTAGTTTAAAACTATTTCAATGTCAACACTATTGAATGCCATTGTGCTCTTCACAATTAGCGAATATTTATTTGGGGCGAATTTAGAAATTTCGGCTTCTATAGCTCCCACCATCCGCTTGACCAAAAACATTATTGCCTCCGACAATTCTGCCTTTACGCTTTTGCCAAATTTCCTTGGCACAATTTCCAAATTTACAATATTGTATCGCACGCCTTTTTCTAAACCTCTGATGTGGTATGGCTTTTCAGCTGTGAGCAAGAATTTATTGCACTTAAATACATATCAAAAATTAAACGTAAAAAATAAAAATTAATCATAAAATTATTTAACACTCACTTGAGTTTGAAAAAGAATAAAACACTGAAGGGCTGGATTTAGGTGCCTCTCAAAAACAAAAGAACTTGAAAGAAAGAGTGTGCGTCGGAGTAACAATTCTTTGTCCTATGCATATTCATAAATCATCCCCAATTTGTTCTCAGACTCAAGAACAGTTTTATTTATGGCTTAGGGATGTTAACCATCAAGATGTTGGTCAACTCATCAGGGTGATACAGATTAAATAGCTATGAATTATTGAACAGAATGTTTATTGTAAATCACAGTTCAATTTTATCTCAAACTAATGCCAGACATTTTTGCTATTTTTATCTCTAATCCTTTTTATCTTACTTTTCTGCATTACGACGATTTTCGTCGATTTCTTAAACAATTTATTATTTTTATAATTTACTATCTAGCTGAACTTGTGTGGCAGCAATTCCGTAACCTTATATTCCCATGACTAAACATTTGTTCTGCACTTATGTTAACATAGATTTTTTTATGCAGTAATTTGACCTACATCTCATTTTGTTTGAAGTACTTTTAAATAATCCTAATTTTCGTTCTTAATTTTATGGGTACTTCCTTATTAATGTAAAGTATTTCAGAGAATCGATTTGCGTCATTTATTTCTATGGATAAGCAATTGCGAATTATGCGCAAATATATCTGCTGTACCATTCATTCGGTTGAATACCTGAATTATCTGTGCCATAGAACAGAAGAAACACTCACTTGGGCGATTGTATTTTCTCCTTTTGAATCGACATTTGTAACTTTAACTCTAGAGTTGGTATAGAAATCCTGTAAATGTTTCGCTTCATTGCGTGCCTGTGTGAAGAAACTTACTAATCAATCTTTTTAGCTCGTAGTCACTCTTTTCCTTCCTATAAGGAAGCTTCGTCTCGCAAATAACTTTTGCATACGGCAATATGCTGGTACTGTCACTGATCAGTACACGTTTTCCATCAGTTCTAGTAACCATTGCTGTGGATGTGGCTGTGCTGATCGCATACGTACATCTTGTCTAGTCGATACGTCATTTACTGCTGCAACGACTAGATATTTTGCTTCAAGTAATGAATTTTAGTACGAGTGGACCGAGTTCCTAATTCTAATTTTGCGTTTAACTTGGAAACGAACCTGCCGACTATGTACAAAAATTTCGGGATACGATTAACGTTCATTTTACCGTATTCATAAGATGATGAACGTCTGAATTTATCAGTGTCAATCTTAGGCCATACATTTTTGGGGATACTAGCCTTGGAAGTTTCTAGAACAGCTTTAGGTTGTCTTGGCTGACAAATTACACAAAATTACGGCTCTATGTATGCACATTTTGAGACATGCTGCATTACCAGTGATGGCATATGTGTCATATTTTGCTTCGCATAATGTACTTTAAACTTAGTGACACCTTACACATATCGAACACTAATATTGGGTGTTGCCTTCTGGAGAATTTCAGTTGTTTCTCATATCATTAACAATAAGTGGTTTCTTGGACGACATCCTCAGTTTGAGCTTTCTGTAATTAAGTATAAGCCCTCTCTGCATCTTTCAGACTGATTAACTAAGCTATTTGCCCTTTATTATGTTCTCATCTGCTTTAAATTCCTCCGACAACCTTAGTCTTACTAATTTGATGAACATGAGGTTAAAACCTTTCCTTCGTCGATAACGTAACGTTACTATCATTGTCTTCTGCTTTACTTACTCAAGTAAACAAGAAACCCGCCGAAATGTTTCAATTGGGTGTCATGGAGCCGACTATTAGTCCCTAGACTCCATTTAATGTTCCAGTTCTTAATAAATGCAATTTATATCGATTGTGTGTCGATTTCCGGAAAGTAAATCAAGAAACGAAGAAGGATGCCTATTCCTTTCCATACAGAGCACAGCGGCTCAAATATTAAATACTTTACTCGATGTTTTGTTTTTATTTAGTTTAGATGTCCGATCTGCTTACGGACAGATACTTCTGTAAACAGAGTCGAAGCTCATAACGGCTTTTATCGTTCCCGCTCGTCGTTTATTTCAATTCACATGGAGGCCTTTTGGATTACATAATACTTCCATGACAACTCAACGACGTTAATATACTAATAGGGACCAACTTCGAGCCATTTTGTATCACGTACCTCAATTACACTGTGATGTCTATTCTTATCCTCGAAAAACACCTCGAGGTACTTTAATTAAACCTTTCATGTTTACATGTAGCTGACTCTAGTCTCCGCTTGAACAAACAGTCGTTGTGTCGTTCTTAATTAACATATCTAGGAAATTGTGTAGATTTGAGTTGTTTACAGGTTGGTTCAGAAGGATTTCGCCCATACTACCTCTTTTACTCCTCGAACCGTGCGTGATGCGCGCAGAATATTTGTTATGGCAAGTTGGTGTCGTCCCTTCATACCGAAACTCTCAAATAGTACTAGTCCACTTTTAACTCCTAACTGAAATGACATTTACCTTGACGTATACTGGTGAAGAAACCTTTCGCAACATTTAGAGTCGTCCCATTTCAGCACCTAATCGTCTTGTCAAAATCTTTCTTTACTGTTAATCAACCGGATCGGTGCCTTTGACTATCGTTTAGGGTCTACATTAACTCAACAACAACTGATGAGAAGTGATCACGCATGCTACTGCTTTGTTAAGTAAGGAGTAAAGGTAGTAACTAATACGGAGAAACAGTATTTGGCGGTGCGTCGGGTTATTAATAAACGTTGTCCATATGTTGAAGGATCCAGTTTTAATGTCGTGACTGACCGATATTCCCACACCTGGCTGAAAAAACAACAGAATCTATCGAGAAGGTTATCTCGATGGTTAGTCCCATAAAAATAGCTTGATTTTAGCATGATTAAACGCGAAGGTAAAGAAATAATTGTTTTTTATGCATTATTTAGCTCTCCCCACCTTGTCGATAATACTGGTTCGTCTTTCACCCTTTCTATAGAAACATCTGAAGGTCCTTGGTATTCTGAACTTCAAATAGAGTTATCCCTAATTCGTCCACATTTGTCAGGTGGTGGGTTAACGTAGGTGTTACTTATAAATCGTATTCTAATACGTATTTCAGTTAGTTTTCCTCAGCATACTGCAACGGAGGTAGTTGTTCCTAAGGACAGTTTGAGCGCTTTGTTACCTAAACTCCATTTTCATGAACCAATATTTCTAGCCTAAAATGAAAGCCGATATTAGAAGGTACAGTCGTACGTCAGATATACTAGCGCTATAAAGTAGAAAATAAAGCACCGTCTGGTCTTTTATCGCCCTGATTAGGTACCTTGTTTCGATTTTTTACGCCCTATGTCAGTCTTTCAAGATATATTCCTACCTTCTAATGGTGTTTAGTCTTTTCACCATGCTTTGTGCGTTTTTTCTCTCTTCGGTCTTTTACAGTTTCTTCGTAAGTCTTTTGCGTTGACAACGTTTCTGGCTTTTTGGCACCCTAAATCGTTTCTCACAACAGCGTTTAGTTCTGTAGTTGCTAGTTTTTAAGCTTGTGCAACCACTATCGCATATAGATCGTTTTTAAGTCAAAATCGGCGAAACGCATGGACTATATTGACAGATGCTAATTTCCAAGAACAGAATTTATGTTAGAATTTAAGCCAAAGTGTATAAATAATTAGTATATACTTAAATTATAATTTTAATCCCACTTGATTCTAGTACTTGAAATTCTATCATTTTTGCATGTAAGATAGCAATTAACTCGCCGAAAAAATCTGCGGCAGTGCCAGGAGTAATAATGACATTCTGCCATTACACGATTTAATATTTTTTAGGTTTTGGGCTTTCAAACGATAGAATCCTAATGATGCAGGGTTAATTTTAGTTGATAAATACTTTCTTACCTCTTTCTTAAATTTAGAGTTTTACTTTTTGTCATTTCATAAATTCTTGGAGATTAATATAATGCTACGATTTCTTGGAAATACGATAACTAACAATATGAGACGTAAAAGCCAAATTTAAGACTGTCCCATCTTCATCAGACTCAAATACCTTCCCTGAGGTGGATTTATATTTATTGCTGCTTAACTGGTCTTGGTGATTGCGCCTTAGAACATACTCATGTCAATTATGACACAAAATATATGCAATTCGTTCCGCTTCCTGGATAGTGAACGGATGATCCAATTTAACTTAATAGATGTACAAAAATTACATATGCAAAATTAAAACAAGTCTTTTGTACAGCTGTTTCTGCGATGTCGACGTAAATTGGTTACTGGGGAAAATATTTAGCTCATGCTTCACATCGAATCATACTGATAGGTAATCTCGGATATATTTGCATTTACATATGTTTAAGCAAATGGGAGAAAAGAATAGTAGGGGAAGAGGAAAGATAAAATATCTTCACCTCAAGTATAGCGCTATGTCTTTTAATTATTCGTAGCAATCGATACAGTATACTTTCGTAATAATTAATCATTAACTTACATCTCTCAAGTTTGGTTGCTAATCTGAAACGAATCTACTTTCTTGTCATCGCGACATGCGAATAATTCTTCTAATCACCTTGTAGATCTTGGCCAATTCAGCAACAAATTAAACAATTTCGAGTTATGGAGTGTCTCAGGCTAACATTGTGGTTATGGTTGAGGGCTTTTCTGATTGGAGAAAGAGGAAGAGGAGGACAGGCAGTAGATGGTGAAGGCAATTCATATGGTTAGAAACCAACTTGTTTCAATAATAAAGCCATCCATACCATTTAAAGGCTTTATACCATCTACGGGTACCTCCGCTAATACTGAATGTAAAAGAATCACCGTGGTACAATTCCTAGGTGATGTATGTGTAGATACATTATTTAAAACCTAAAAATTGTCAACTCATAAGCTAAACGTTTCACGCAAGGAATTTCCCAGTTGTGAGTTTGTAATGATATTGAGAGTTTCAAAGTGAATTCCGGAGTTTTGTGAAGCACTTAATGAAAAGTGAAATAACTTTCTATGCGAAATGCACAATTTTATTAATTTATACCTTTAAAAACTAATTTACGGTTAACAATAATGAAAATCGAGCAAACTGTCCGTGAAATAGTTAAATAATTACTTATCGTAAGCGTCAAAAAAAATTATAGAAGCATGGCTATTGTAACGTATATTTTGCAAAATTATATAATATTAACGAACTGGACATGTTTTAGAATTGTTAGAACCAATTGTTATATGAATAATGGGCATTTTAATATAAAATGTTTGCTGACAACAATACTTAGTAAAAATAATTATAATCTAAGATTTTGTCAAGCGGCTCCTTTATTAATTATAACTTTTATCTAGCAAAAGTCTTAATTAAAGCTTAAATATTTCTTCCTAAACTCATTATGAATGATTAAGTTAAAACAGTTATCTCGAATAAACTTTTAGCTATAAGGGTACTAATAAAATAAGTGTATTGGGCAATTAAAAATTAGACGAATATTATAGTTATAACGGGTGGCAAAATTGTCTGGAATATTACAAATAACTCAAAAACGGTTTTATTAATTTTTAAGAATATTTACTCGTCGATACAGTAAAAAATTCTAAATCTAGGGGAGGAACTTTTGTTCACATAGTTATACAGGGTAAGTAACAAGTATGGTCAACTTTCTATTTTTAAATCGAGTACCTTGTATATTTTTATGGATGTTAATAGATCTCTTTAGGAAAAATTCAACGACATACAGTTTATTATGTCTATTTCTCGAAATTACAGATTTATTGCAAATTAATATTTTTATTTAAAAATTTAGTTTAATTGGCTTACTACATGAGTAACTTTTTAAAAAATATATAGCATAATAAGAACAACAAGATAAACATTAATGTTTCAAGAGCTGTTCAAAATTATTGGCTAAATAATGAGCAAGTCTGTCGCGGAATTCTTTAATCACATTTCTGACGACCTCTTGGCTAATTCCCTGAATTTCAGCCGTAATACGAGTTTTCAAGTCTTCAGAATTCATCTGTTTGTTCTTATAAACTTTAGTTTTTATACGGCCTTAAAAAAATGTAAGGGGGTCAGGTCGGGTGACCTGACAGGACATTCAATCTCACCCCTACGACCTATCCATTGATTCGGAAACGTTTGGTTTAAATATTGTCGAACCTGGAAACCGAAATGTTGTTGAAACCAGACACTTCCCTGTCAGCATAAAGAACTTCCAAATTAGGCAAGATTTTCATCTATAAGAAAGGGACCACTCACATTCTGGCCAATAATGCCTGACCAAAAATTCACTTTTTACGGCCTTTGAGTGTGAGTTTCTTCCATCTATGGTAGATTAACTGCAGACCAATACCTACAATTATGTCTGTTGAAAAAATCACGTAACGTAAAGGTGGCTTCGTCTGAAAACAGGATATTGTTGGCAAAATCAGGATTAACATTACATGTCTCCATAAGGCGTTCGCAAAATTCTGATGCTCGATCGAAGTCACGTTTGGAAAATTTCTGTACTAAATGGACTTTATAAGGACGAATTTTCTTACCTCCAAATAAGGTTTTCACTGACGGATTGTAGATATAGTGGTTTGACGCTAACTGTCTAGATGATTGCTGGGGATTTTCCTGCACATCAATTAAAATATCTAGGACTTTATCACCGCCAGTTTCTATCTTAGGTCGTCCATATTTTGGTCGGTATTTAACACTACCAGTTTGGTTAAACTTCTTCATCACCTTGCTTACTCTAGACAGTTATGCCAGGTAGATTTTGATAAATTTGATTAAATAAATTGCATACCTTCTCCTGCGGTCTTTTACGGTCACCATACCCCACCATCATTAACTCTGAATTTTTTTTCGCTTAAAGCTACCATTTTATCCTCAAAACTTTTTAAAAATGCCTGCAAGAAGATATACTGGTACAATTGACGTTCTTAAAATAATCTGGTTTGTTTTTCTTAATGTCATTAGATTACCATGGCCAAGTAAATTTTTAAATAAAAACATTAATTTGCAAAAAATCTGTAATTTCGGCAAATAGACATAATAAACAGTATATTATTGAATTTGTCCTAAGAGATATATCAACATCCATAAAGATATACAAGGTGTTCCATTTACAAATAAAAATTTGACTATACTTGTTAGTTACCCTGTATAACTACGTGAACGGAAGTTCTTCCCCTAGATTTATAATTTTTTACTGTATCGACCAGAAAATATTCGTAAAAATTAATGAAACCGTTTTTGAGTTATTTGCAATATTCCAGACTTTTTTGCGACCCGATATATGAAGTATATTGATATTTTTTTACTAAGAATGAGGGTTATGGAATATTTTCATTAATACACTCAATATGGAATAAATAGTGTCTCTGGATGTAATAATTTTCATATAAAAGCGATCTGCAATGATTATTTGTGATGCGTAAAGTTTCATAAGCATTCTTAAAGTTAAAATTGTTGCTGGTTGGGAGAACATGCTCCTCCCACATTTATTTGTTCGCACCGTGATTGTTGTTTTTAATAAAGGGATATTGTTCAGTTAATCTGGTACATAAGCTACGATGCGTCATGCCTACGTGGTGTCTTTTATATTGTTTATTCCCATAAATGATCTTATAGATACCTGATTTACTATACTTTTTTATGGGATCGCTATTTGAAGATAGCAGCTTGTGGATATTAATAGGGACGTAGAAAGCAACGTTGATATTAACTCTTTTTAATATGTTTGCAAGTATAATTGAGAGTCCACCATAGTAAGGAAAAGTACAAATTTCGAGTACCCAAATTTGGATTGGAATATACCTTTACATTTTTGTTAAAGTGATGTGCCCTTATTGGAACTGCAATTTTAAATGCAAAAGAATTTCTTAATCATTTATAATGAATTTAAGAAAATATTTATGACTTTTACTGGATGAGAATTACGCACTGATTAAGTGATTTTATGCCTTCAATCAGTGTGAGTTAACGACTCACTTTTCAGGTTTCACTAAAATCATTAAGTTAATTACAAATTATATACCTTTTATATTTTTATAAAACAATACCCTGCCTAGAATTTCCGATTGACAACACTTTCATAACCTTAATTTAATTTTATATTTGCTCAAGTAAGTATTTTGTTATTTTATTATATTATATCTACAGAAGCAAAACCAGGTAACTATATACTGACGGCTCTTAAATTTATATAACCGAAACGTTAATTATACTTTGTATACAATTGTTCGATTGATTACTCATTCATGAAGCTCTCAATTTTGATATTTAACAATAAACAAATTTCTTCTTTTATTATTTGGTTATATAATAAACCTACTAGAATCTTGGAGGGATTCAATTTACTATTCATACCTGTTGGATAACCCTCTATTACAGTAGTGGGCCTAAATTATATAATTCATTATAAAGTTTCTAGTAAATTATGGGCTAATATATTCTGACTTCGAGTTTTTTGTTCTGTTTCTATTGTTCACTAAGCTCCTTATACAACAATCCTTTGAGTTATTATTAAATGGTGTAAAATAATTCCATTGAATGCTATGAATGCATTTACTTGCTGTTTTGGATTACATTACTTTATTCCAACACGCTTTTTATGAGTTCTAAAATAACATCATAAATTTGCATAGCTTAGTTGTATAAAACAAAATATAACAGAATTTCTAAGACTATTATCTTCCGGTATATTAAATTTAATAGTGTATTACAAAAACTTAGGATTAATTCCGTGAATAGCGTAAAGTTAAACAACTCGACGTCGTCAAGTCAACGTTTTAATTAAATGCTTACTTCTTTCATTTTATTGGAAAAACTTGAATTTTTAATTATACAATTTATTCGTACGAGCTTGCACATTCGCATACGACTTTCAGTTTTGCTAATTTATATCCTTTCTAAAATAAAAGTTTAAAGCTAATTCAGAAATAAACGATTTATTTACCAGTTGAATAGCACAGATAGCTTCAATTGATATAAAAAATGGCCTAGGTATCTCTAGGTGCTTTGCCAATTACGCAATTAAAATAGCCTTTCAAATATAAATCAAGGGCATACATCTAAGTTTAATTTTTTTTATACACATGTACAGGGTTGTTTTGAAATATCTTCAGAATTAAATGCACATTTTATACGCGTCCAGATTATTCGTTTATACTACTACCACTAAATCCAGCAAAGCCTCTTTTTGAAAACAAAAATAAACTATTTTTTTGCGAATCGCTGTAATACTAATTTCTTTTAAGTTAGAAAAAGATTTGATTGCGTTTTTGTGACACCCAACCGTAAGCATAATATATATCGGATTACAAGAAGTACTGATTACGATTATTACGTTTTGAACCTATAATCTACAAAATTATTAAAAATGGTAAAATTATGTACTTTTAACAACGGACTATGTAAACTTTCAAATGAAATCTAAACGTTAAATTTTTAAAAATCAAGCGTTAACGAAATGTTACCGAAATGCAATTCAAGGTTCATTTACGTTACGTAACAATGTAATCCACAAAAGTTATTTAATCGATCAACGACTCATTCACGTTGAAATATGCACATATAATTATCTGCTGCAGATATCAAAAATTGAGTAAAGCTTCTGAAGTTTGTGGTTATCACAAGCTTGGTTGACAGATTTCCCCAGCACGTCCATGCTCTAAACATCTGAAATTAAGTACAAAAATGGTTTTAAGTTTGGGGGGGGGGGGGCACTGC
>JAHWXV010005351.1:0-11495 GCA_024586415.1 Phrixothrix hirtus | reverse complement strand
AGGGGGGGGGGGGGGGGGGGGGTACAAAGTTTGTTTAGTCAAAATGAAAACAAGCCACAGAGCTCTATGCGTTAAAATGTCACAACCCATTTACTACACATTGAGATCAACCTAAATCTTTTTAACACCCAACCGATTATCAACATGTCAAGAATATTCACTTAAAATAAACTAAGACTATAGCTGTATGAAACAACAAACGAGTCTTAATATTCCGAGATGTTTACTGAAGTTCCTCAAATTGATACAGTGTATATCAAGTGTAAAACATGGGTACATAAGAAATGTTATTATTTTACTCCTGATGATCTGCTGATTGACTTTAAGTGTCCTTCTTACCTTGATTAAAGGAAATATTTATTACTTTGTCATTTTATGTGCTTTCTATTATTTTGAATTCAAAACATTAAGCAATTTATATCATTTATATCTAAAGAAATTTACTTTTCAAGAATTTCAGTTTCCTGCTTCAGTTTGCTGGTTACGTGTTCAATAAAAAGTTTACATTATAACAATTTAGAAAATTAATTTCAAGTTATTTACTACCCCTGATTAATTTATAACATGTGGTCATTTAATTTAATGAAATGTTAATCCAAATAATGTCTATTCCTTTATAATAATGTTTGCATACAGCTTTTAATTAGTCTTTGGTAATGGAATTAGAACTTAAATTATTATAAAATGAATATGCTTATTTACATACAGTGCCTACAATAGCATCATATGCAAAATACTAGTACTTCATATTGTTTCAAAAGTTTTATTCCCTTTATTAATATTTTGTTATCAAATATAATGTTTGACTTGAAGGATGATTAAGGTATATAGTCAAATTTTGAAAAAATTATTTTTTCTTATATACCTTCTATTAAAATTAGAATTCCTTAGGTTTCCAATATTAGGGGTAGCCACTTGTCTATCTTATAAGCAGATTATTTTTAAATTATGAATAATAGTTGAAATGGTTAATAAAAACAGATTATTTTAATATTTAAGTAACATTTACAACCTTTTTGGTTTATTATATAAAAATAATACATAGGTATGTTTTAATTCTATAAAAAATTAATAATAGGTACTTACATTACATATAGCATTTAGGAACTAATTTAACTAAAAAGCTTAAAATATTTAAAAATTTAGTTAATTCTAGAACAACTATCACAAATATTATTAGGATTGGTGAGTTTTCCCTCAAAAATGATGCTGCCGGTAGGTTTATCTACTATAAAATATGCAAAATCTCTATTGGCATAAAATACTGGTGGAGGTATTTTGTTTTGGAAAGATCCGCCTAAAATTAAATAATAAATTGTTTAAAACTTGAAAAATAATTAATGTAATAACCTGCTGCAGCTGTTGCGACTGTTCCTTCTTCAGTTACTTCAATTTTAGCTTGTTGAATCACACGTGACAAATATAAAAACTGTGGAAACATTCCAAGAAGATTTGCCGTATCTAGATTAAAGACATCTTTTATTCCCATCTAAAATAATAAAAAATGTTATAACAGTAATTATTATAAATAATTTTTATAGATTTACCTACATCAGATTTTTATGTACTATACCAGAGATAATAGTAATTTTAACTGCATATTCAGTATTTTTACAAATCAAAAGGATGTGAATGTGAAAGGTGCGAATAACTAACAAAAAGTCTTAACTACTACAAACGCTCATTGGCTACGTGGAAAATGATTAATAAACTAAATAAAGCACATTATTTAGGTACCTATTTATAAATGCAATTTTCAAACTCCGGTAATGGGTAAAGAAATTTCCAAAAAGATTTTTATTTATAATCGAAGAATTTTTAAACATGGTGTGCCTACTTGTATAAAGACTAGGTATTCAAAAAATAAAATTCTACATAATTTCAAAATATGACTTAAAAAAATAAAATATAACTTACATGATCCAAAATTTCATTCAAATTTAAATCTGAATTAATAGTAAAACGTGGTAAATACACTTCTACATCATTATCACCAAATTGTTCTTCAGCTCTAAATAATTTGTTTAGAATATCAGCAAAGGGAATTGTTGCTAACTCGTTCAATACAGTTGTAAGCGATTGTTCCCTGTGAGGTAATATTATAATCATAGACATTCTATCTCCCTAAAAACAGAAGTTAAATAAATTATTCATTGAAATCAAACCATATTACTTTTCCATATGGTAGTTCAAGTGCGTGAGCTTTCAAAGGTAACAGATTAGTATAAGGAAAGGCATTAACTTGTTTCATCATTGCAACTTGTCCCTTAGTGTTTCCATAATCATCCAAAAATAATTCATTATAAGTTAACGTTTTATTAAACTGTATTTTCCATTCTCCTTTGAAAAATAAAGTACTAATCAACAAAATTTCTGCATTGATTACATCATCTATAAACCAACCATTTGTTGTATAATAAGTAATATATATTTCATTTAATTACCAATTTTTACAAAATTTGGAAGTCTATTTCTTGTTGCAGAAGCTACATAAGAATTTATTGAATTTACTGATTCCACTATATTTTGAAAATTGGTTGGTATTACATCAACACCATAGAAATTTTTTATCACTGCCTGATAAGTACGATTAAGAGTATGTTCTGTTGTTGTAAATATTGCACTGGATAAATCTAAAGTTATACCATCTGCACTTTGCTGAAAAATATTCTCTTGTTATTTGTAATCATTAAAGTAAGAATTACACTGTTACTGTGTTATTAGTGTGACCACAGAAGATTAGTGTATTATGAACTGCTTAAACCCTGCAGATAGATATTGTGACAGCTTGTCAAATTGAATGAAACACTACAAGAATACACAGCAGATTAAGTCAATAAAAAGATAATTCAATTTGATCAAGATAATGTCATCTCAAAAAAATTATGAAAGTTTAGTTGGAAAATAATAGGTTATGCACCTTATTCTCCAGATATTGCCCCGTTAGATTTTTATTTATGGTTGAATTTGCAAAGTTATGGTAATGGCAAAAACTTTAAATCTATTGAATAGCCAGTGACTTTTAAGTCAAAACTAGTCATTTTTCATAAAAGGCATATAATGCAGGATTCCTGATAGATGGAAACAAGTTATATCTAACAACAATAATTATTGTAGTGATTAGACAATTTATATAAAATTAACAAAAACTTGTTAATTTTATTTTTTAATACACTGGTAAAATTGTATAATTGTAAAAAAGATATGTGATTTGAATATAAAAAAACGGATCAAGCGTTCAATTCTAATTGAAAAACAACAAATTATAGCATGGCGGTATAAATATTTTCGAGAGATTAGCAAATATAGAAATGAAGGCTTCCATATTTGGATGAATATTGGGTAAACATTGGACACAGGGTTACTAAAGAATGGGTAGACACAACAGTTTATTCTCACAGTGCCGCATTTATTTGTGAATTATCGATAGGACTTGTTGTGGCCCAAGATTTGTTTTAGTTCACGCAAGAGGCAAGGATGGATTTATTGTAGGTGTCGATAAACCATTCTTGACTAAAAAGAATTCTTTAGATTACCATGATGAAATGAACGGAAATTTTTTTGAAGAATGGTTTAAAGAACTAATTCTGAAGCTACTAGAAAAAACCACTGTTGTAATGGACAACACTTCTTACCACAGTAGAAGGATTGAGCTTGTTCCTAGTAGTTCTTTTAACAAAGACACTATAAAAACATAACTATTTAAAAGTAGAATTATTGGTAGTGGTGGAAAAGTTCAAATATTTATATAATGGATATGTTATAGAGACTATTGCAAAAATGTAGTAATAAAAATGTTAACATGCTGAGGTTATCACCGTACCATTGTGAAGTGAACCACATAGATTCGAATCAAATCAAAAGATATGTCGCTTGAAATAATTCTACATTTAAGGAATCCCACGTTCCCAACTTGATTGCAGATGCTTATCAAAATGTAACTAGTGAAAATTGGGTAAATTATGTACGACACACAAACCGTTGAAGACACAATGTGGCAAATGGACAATTTGGTGGATAATATGGAACCTTTCGTTGTAGCAATAGTGGAAGTCATGGCGATTAATATGTACATAATATAGTTTCTATGGCCGTTTTTAACTTTTGACTTACCCAAAATAAAACAGTATAAATTAAGTATTTTGAGATTCAATACAGGTTCACCAGACAGATCCAAAATCACCCTTTTACACAAATCAAATTCAACTTTTGTAAATTATAAATTTATCCTGTTGTGACTAAAAAGCGGGTTTAATAATTAGTGCTGGATATACAGTAAGAACGATAAGTCCATGCACAATCCAAGGTTTGAGTTGGTTTGCACAGATTTGTCCACACTGAGAGTTTACTAACTATTAACACGCTCCCCTTTTGAAATATGCGAAGTTACCAAAATATATTGTTAAGTTATAATCATTCTTAATAGAGATACCACGCACGCCACTTCAAATATAGCTGTTATAAGAAGGATGCGCATTCTAATGCTTTCATATGGTTGTTGCAATTCAAGCTAATCCCATTTTCAACTATTAATGCACTTCTCATTCTTGTCTATGCACATTTGAATTTCTTAACAGTTAATTTACATTTGCTTTCCTTTACAAAAGCTTAAAACAGTAATAAAATATCCCTGTAGAAAAATTTGATTTGCCAAAAGGTTAAATTATATTAGAGGGAACTTACACGAGGAGGTAATTAGCCACTGTTAATACACAAATTATAAGTATTTCATTTTTATTAATAATTGTTGTAACTACAAGAAAATAATATTAAGTATATAATCGATTTCATATTACAATATTTCAGTATGGTTCTAAATTTTCTTATTTTTTTAATTTTTATAGATCAAGTACTTACATGTTTATACTATATTGCCTACAATTTCTTACTTCAAAAGCAATCAGTTTTTATTTTATTCGTAATGAAATGTTTAGATAAAGATTGAACAGCTTTTAAAATGTATCCGTAATTAATACTTATATGTTGCACTTATGTAATAATGCCATTACATTAAAATTATTAAATTTGACATTTGTTTTAAAAGGTGAGTTGATTTTTAATAATATGTATTACTTTTTCCGAAATGTGAACTTTTATATTATGACATTTTACATTTTAATTTTTTATACGGGGTGTTTTAGGAGGAATGCTACATACTTCAGCGGATGATTCTTTGGTTCATTTTAAGAATAAAAGTTCCAATACAACTATGTTCTAAAATGTTTGCTTAAGGCGTTAGAGATCGTCAAAGATGGATAATAAATTTCAGTTTTAAAATTAATACTTTAGATCCCATTGACATTTTTCCATGTACTTCGACACATGAGATACACTTATTATTAGGCATAATTCACACCCACATTACATAAAAATTATGCAGCAGGATGCCGCAAAACAATAATTATCATTTATCGGCAGTTGGCATTTATCATTAATTAATTCAGCATTTACTCAGTTTGCTAAAAGATGCCACATATTTTTTATCACGCTGAATATGCTGATTTTGCAATGGAAGGGTACGTGCTACCCATAGAGAATATCAAAGACGATTTTCTGCTCGAGTATTACCAGATTCCAGAATATTTACTCGAACAAATTGCATGAAACCAGTATTGTTCCAAGTAGTCGTTTTCAATCTGAATGTGCAACTTAGCAAACCATTAATTAAATTGAAGAAATTCTTCAATCGGCAGAACGCAGTCAATATACGAGTACAAGAAGAATATCTGCAGGCATCGATGTTTCTCATGTAAGAGTATGGCGAACATTAGGCGAATAAGGCTTGCATCCATTACATATCCAACGAGTACAACACCCTGAACCAACAGATTATGGTAACAGATTAAAATTTTGTTAATGAATAAATGGCAATCGCCATTTAGTTCCACTAATTCTTTTCACGGATGCAGCCACTTTCACCCGTAATGGCATTAATAACACCCATAATGATCACCGTTGGTTCGATGAGAATGCCAGTGTAGAATAAAACTTCCAGCAAAGACCTTCTGTAAACGTATGGTATGGAATAATTGACAATATGTTGATTGGTCCTTTTATCTTACCGGAGCATTTAACAGCAACCAGATATTTAAAGTTCTTGCAAAATGAACTTCCAATATTGTTAGAGGATATTTCCCTGGCCACAAGGGCAGGTATGATCTTCCAGCATGATGGCACTCCCGTACATTACAGCCGACATGTGACAATACCTAAAGCAAATGTTTGGGAAAGGATGGATCGGACATGCTCGTGCCATCACTTGCCAGCTAGATCTTCGGACCTTAATCCATTGGATTACGGACTATAGGGTTGGATGGAAAATGATATTTATAAAGTGAAATACGCGTGATGAACTAACCAGTTTCATTATGTCCAGTGGTGCTTTAAAAAACAACATTGCGAATAACTATAAAGCAGATAAAACTAATAGGTACCTGTCTACCTACCGTACTCATTGTTTTGTTAATAGGATTAACGTCCCAGCTTTCTTTTTCTAATACAACCAACATTTTAGAATTCATTTGGCAACATCATCTCCGATAAGAATAATAGGTACTGAATTTATTTAAAGTGTGAAACGAACTATAGGAATGTCCAAAAATAGATTTACTTTAATTTTATATTGAAAACAAAACTGGCTTAATTATTTGTGCATCTCTCAGCCAACAAAGATGGAAGCACAATAAAAATTGTATATATGGTATGTCAGAGAGCATCATCAAACGTTATGAGCAGGTAAAGTGCTAATAAACAAACACATTTTATTTATATTATTTTTTTTTAGATCAAATATTTCAAAAAAAATTCAAAACAAAGTGTAGTTGAATATAATATAAAGCTGCAATGAAATTTCATAAAGAAATTGTCATTGAACCCATAATCTTTAGAATTGAATTACCAAATATTGTTATAGTTCAGTAATTTTTTTAGTGCATTTGCAAATAATTTACATAGTTACTTGTCATTTATTGTGTAACAAGACAACGTTACCTTTAAATTAGGATGATATTGGGTTTTGTTGTTGATTTTAATGAAATTACCTATATTCAATGTTTTGATAGAATAATTAAGACTGTGTTAGTTTTAAGTTCAACTGTATGGTTGAATTGTTGATATTTCATAATACTTATCAATACAATCAACCAGACATGCTTTAGATAATATTTATTAATGGGCCAGCAAAATATTTTACAACGTAAATTACTAAATTTTTTATTATTCTAAAAACAAAAGTGTGTAACTAAATTAAAATACAAAAGATACTGGTTAAATCTCTGTACCTTAGTTATTTTTTTACAGATTTCAACATGAATTATGCGCATTACTCTCATGAAAACAAATTAAATTATGTATGTTTATTATAAAAGAAAACAGTATATTAATGAAATATTAAACGTAAATTAAACAATAACAAACAATGTTTAATTATCAAAAAAGCAAATTGCTAAATTTGTAATTAAATAATATAAGACAATTATTTTTATTTTAAAAGCATATTATCAGCATACGTCATCTTTGCATAAGCGCGTCATTTGATAGCATAACAGGGCAATGTCTAGGCTACAGATGATTATATTGATTTAGACTACTATGTAAGTAATTTACTTTTCTGAAAGCATAGCTCTAAATTTTTCAAAATTAAACAAAGTTTTTATTATTTACATTGTTACCAATATACTTTTAAAATGTGACTACAGTCTTCTAATATACCCTGTATAAAATGATTTATTATTTGCGTAGAATAATCTTTAATTAAAGAATATTTGTAAGGGTAATTAATATACCATGTATAAATGTTTGATAGACTATGACAATTTTAATGGAAGTATAAACACAATAAATCGGTTAAAATTCTTTATTAATAATTAAATTTATAGTCCAAGTAACCATCATTCAATAAGTTCCGAGACTAACTACTAAAACAACATTTTTTTGGCAAAATTCTTCTTTATTCATCAACATGATCTCCTGCAACTGCGATACAATTATTCCAACGCTTTTCTAACGTTTCTATACCATGTGTGTAGAAAATAACCCTCAGTTGCAACGATGACTTATCAATAGAGCCAAATCTCTTTCCCTGGAGCATTTTTTGAAGTCTACAAACAGCCAGTAATCACTGGGGCCAGATCTAGAGAATGTGGTGGATGGAGAAGCAGTTCAAAGATGAATTCGTGTAGTTTTATCATCGTTTCAATGACTTGTAACACGGTGTCTTGTCTTGGCGAACGATCACGTTCGTACTTTAAACGCACCAATAATGCCATGTAATATTCGCTATTGATGGTTTTTTCCTTTTTAATGTAGTCAATGAATATTATGCCGTGCGCTTCCCAAAATACGGAGGCTATAACCTTGCCGGCAGACTGTTGTCTTCGAACGCTTCGGGCGGCTTTCACCTGCTACTCCACACTCAGCTAACTGCCAATTTTATTCAGGAGTAAAATGGTGATCCATGTTTCATCCATTGTCACATATCGGCGTAAAAACTCCTTTTTATTTTGAATAAACAGTGCCAAACAGCGCTCTGAATCATCGATACGTTGTTGTTTTCTTTCCATTTCTAAAAAAACTTTTTCATCGCCAAATTTTGATGCAAAATAGTAAAAATACGTTTGAAATCAACATACCACCGACAAATGATTAGTTTTGACGGAGTAGAGTCCGGGTAACACTTTTCAAGCCATTTCTGAGCCTAAACGGTGTTTTTCCCGTTAAAAAGCAATGTTTTATAAACACACAAAACTCGCTTTTTCCCATTTTTTTCAAAATTGCAAAAGTAGCGTCACTTAAATCACTATAACTTATGGTATGGTCTGATTGGTATGAAATTTTGACACGTTTCGTTTGAAAGCAGATACTTTCTAAAAGTCATAAAGAGTTTTCATTAAATGCGCCATCTCTGAGTTAATCTTGCGACTTATTGAACGATCATGCATTATTTCTAGCATCTGGTATGCATCACTAAGCAACTGTGACGTATACGAGGCTAGTATAATAAGTTAGGTAAAAATGCAAGATATGGCGCCACCGGAATGAAAACAATGTTATTTTGTTAAAATGCATTCTTCCAGATGGCGTTAAACCAATTTTAAAGAATATATGCTGATTAGTTTATGTTTAGCGGCAATTTAAAGTAAACTTCTATTAATTTCACTAGAAAAGAAAAAAGTGATTTTTGCGTTCTCGTTAAGCATTATTTTCTACGTGGAAAAACAATATCAGAAACAAAACAGAAATTTGACAAATATTATCAGGACTCTACTCCATCAAATTTACAATAATTGACAAGTGGTTTAATGATTTTTGTTGTGAACGTACGAGCTTTCGCGATGCTGAATGATCTGGCAGGCCAAAAGATGCCAAAAATAACAAAAAACTGTCTGATATTGCGTTGGAAAATTGTCGAATAAAGGTGCGTGAAATTGTGGAGGCTTTAGATATGTGGACTGATATACTAGTTTCAATTTTACATGATGATTTGGTTATGAAAAAGCTTTCTGCGAGATAGGTGTCGCGTTTGTTAACAGTTCGACACCTTCGGAGTATGTTTTGAAACTAAACAGAATACATCTAAATTTTTCGTCGATTATTTCTGTTGATGAGACCTGGATCCATCAATATATTCCTCAAACCAAAAATCAATTGAAAAAATGGGTAGAAGCTAGTTCAAGTCCACTGAAGGCAAAAATGGTGCCATTGGCTGGTAAAGGCATGACAACTGTTTTTTGGGATGCTTGAAATAATTTTCATTGGCTACCTTCAAAAAGGTAGAACAATAGCAGGAGAGTATTATTCATAGTTGTTGGACCAGTGGGAATGAAAAAATCGAAGAAAATCTACCACATTTGGCAAAAGTATTTCACCACTATAATGCACCAGCACATTCTCAGCTATTGCAACCGCAAAAATACATGAAATTCATTTCTAAATGCTTCCACATGTCCCGTATTCTCTTAAATTCGTTCCTTCTCGCCATTTCTTATTCCCAAACATGAAAATTTGACCTGCTGGTAAGAAATTTTCATCTAATAAAGAATTGATCACCGAAATAGAAGCGAATTTTGCAGACCTTGATAAATCTTATTTCACTGAAGGCATGAAACGTCTTGAATATCATTGGAATACGTGTATTGAATTGAATAGGGAGTATGTTGAAAAATAAAATGGTTTTACACCGAAAAAACAACTGCTTGATTCATCTCTACTTGACTTATTAAATTACCCCGCAAATTATAGTCGTCGAGTAGTTTCGTGCAATATTATCTACAGATGCCCAGATTTAATAAACGATTGAACTCAAAACTTGAAAATATTGTGATTACTATACAATTTAAAAAAAAAACAAGCAGTGTACCACGGAACGCCATGCTACAGGCAATCTGGATAGAATATTTGTAACGTACATAATTAATAGTGCGTTTTATGTATAGAGTGTATAGGGAATTGAGATATTTTATTCTTACTTTTCTTCCATTGTAAAAACCAAATTGCCATTAAGACATATGTTAGAATACTCAAGTGTCACAAGTTGTATTTACCATAGGGAGTTGATCTCTGTATTATACAGGGCGTAATGTAATTCCTTTATGAAACATTAACCTTTAAACAGCGCAATAAGAATTTTGTTTTGGCATTCTGTGTGCGCAATTCTTTTTGCTTCCGCGAGTACACTCGTGCTTAGCATTTCACTGCTATAGAGTTCAGCGAATAAATTTTCCGTAAAATTACTAATTTTGCGCCTGCATTAGTCATGTATTTTATTGTCTTTGTTAATGGCCAAGGAATAAATAAATTCATTAAATAATAAAAAATTAAGAAAAGTTTAATTTAATACGCAGCGAATAATATGAACACGCACAAATTCGAGTAAGGTGCTGGTTTTCAAATTCAAATCGCACAACTATGAACCAGATACCCATTCCATTCAAAGCATATACACAAATAACAAAGCAAGAATAGTCGTGGTGAACAGTTTCACATTTAAAAAAAGTTGCGAGTTAACTCGTCAGGAGCACTGACACAGACCAAAAATTTTGCGAGATTATACGTCTCGCGCACTTTAAAGGTTAAAGGATGGTAGCGTGCTCTAGAATAACAAGAAATATAAATTGCTGTTTATATAATTCTTAATAGAAACGCCAGAAAAAGTTAATGAGGATAACTATGAAACACGTTGATTTATCTATTTTCCATTCAGGTGATGTACATATGCATTATATAGGATGTTAAACGACTGTGCCATATTTCGAATTTTAAGTCCATTTCAAGTAATTTCAATGTATTGTTAAAAACAAACAAATGTCTCAATTTGATGTTATTTTAAATGTATTCTTTATTTCAGGGTGGCGACAAAATTTTAATTCTAAATTTCCTAACTTTTCCCTGACTCTCGATTTTTCCAGATACATTTTTTTTATCCTTATATTTTTAAACTCTCTTTAAAATGGATATTTTCCTGTTATTGATAAAATATTATAGATATCTACACGAAT
>JAHWXV010005339.1:0-10040 GCA_024586415.1 Phrixothrix hirtus | reverse complement strand
AGATAATTTTACCGTATTGTACATATTTGCCTACGTCAAGATTACAATTTCAATATTTAATCCTTTAGAGGACATTTATAAACGGATACACTATATTAAAAATTCTAGTGATTGTATAAATAACGAGACTGAATCTAACCTTGTTAGCATATTTTATAACGATTTCTTTAAGTTTATTAAATTTAAAACTTAAATTTTATTTTCATGTTAGACTCGATGATGATGCAACTATCTATTTTGTAATCAGTATTTTATAGTAACGTCATTTCGATTTTCTAAAAAACAAAAAGGTATTTATGTCAAATTTTAAATTTTCCTAATTCTTTTCGTTGTTATATTATATTTTTATTTAGTAAGTTATTTAACATAATTTGATTGTATTTATATTTGTTTAAGCAGTATATATTTTGGGCTCTGATGATGGGATAAAATTCATCCCGAAACGTTAGCCAGCAAATAAAATATTTTTTTTATACGATAAAACCTGATTGAATAATTTAACTGGGAACAAATTCTACTAATAAGTAGTAAATATTAAATATTCACTACATGTACTTTAATTTCAGTGGTGGTCAATATTGTTAATCAAGGTAAGACCAAATTGGGTCAAGATCATGTCAATAATTTATCCGACAGCTTTTAAACAAAAAGGACACCTCTTGATATTTCTGGAAAATTCTAAAATATTTATAACACCCATGAGTTATTATAACATACAATATGTGATATTGTTGGGAAACAATGAATTTCGTATGTGGTCGTGGGAAAATATATTTATGTATTTAGAATTGTTGTATTGCATTGTTGAAACCATTGTAAGTTATACACGATCATATATAATTAAGTCATTGTTTTGATTGGTATATAATGGCATCTGTATCGATTTCTACTCTTAGTACTACAGCTTTCGGACACATTAAATCTTACTGATTTGAACAATCCATTACAATTAGGGGTGCTACATTAAATTTAAAAATGGATCGAAAATTGACGCTGAAACCCGTTATATTGAGATGAACTCATGCTTCCACACATTTAAGGGTTTACTTTCATCCTTTCTAGAAAGAAGAATTTATGGCTTTTTGTTTCGAAGAAATCCATTTTATTTGCAACGTTACCAACATAATCTATGGTAGGATTAGGTTAAACTGTGGTATTATTCCATCGTGTCTTGTCCAAAAGAAGGTTAGATAAAGGTGATGATTGTGCTTCATTGCAAAGATATAAACGATTTTCTGTTGAGTAGTAATGGAAGTATGCAATTGTTGTACTATGCTAATGTAAGAATTAGTAACACTCCGTTTAAGAAACAAGAAAGAAAACAACCGCAGTGTATGGTTTACTTTTGTATGGTGCAGATGCAAATAGCGATGATCTAGTTACTTCATTTATATAGCCTAGTACTTCAATGAAGCGGACGTTATTAACAAACTTGAGGAGTTTTCAATGTGCAATAAAACTTGCAAAGCTTTAATTTTATGTTCAACTACTGAAAAAGTAGGACAAATATACAACTTTGTTTAAACTGTTGTAAGCGCATCTAAAATTCTTGCAACATTTGTCATTTCTTCGGAAACACCCGGAATATATATTAGTGAATTAATAGTAAAACTTAATTTGTGAATTACCCGTACCTTTTTTATGTGAAAATTATAAAAGTAAATTTTTAAATTTTAAAACTTCAGTTTTAATAACAATTATTAAAATTCGAAAATCCCAGGTTACGCTTTGTAAAACATAGGGACCTTTTTCTTAAAAATATTACATCAGAAATTCCCATGAGGATGTTTGTAAGTCTTCCTCCTGAAATTTCAAGGAGAAAACTTCCATTAGTAGTATATAGAAACCTGAGTGTTGCGAAGTTAAGTCACTTTCTGCAGTGCGTGTCCAGGTTGTATTTAAAGCAAACATTTGAAGAGTTACCCGAGTTACTAAGTAGAAATTTGGTCTATTTACGTCCAGAGTGAATTGTAAACGGGGCCAACTTCAATTACCTGTCGATTTGTAATCAAAGGGCTAGAATCCGATAAGGCTGTACGTGGCGTAAGATATGTTGAACATCCTAGTCAGTACGGTTATTTTTTTCAATTCCTTCGAGAAGGTGAAGGTCTCCAAGACACCAAGTAAGTGATACATCCATTATTTACATTCCACTGATCTCCACCCCCTCATTAAGTAAACTCTGTTGGGACAATTAGTCGATCACGTATAAATTCAAAACGAGTTAGTTATTGTCACAAATAAAAGACTTAACTGTTCATTTTATTGACATCATTAGGGCCAATGTATCATGTTTATTTTAGAATTAGTTTAGTTAGCACTAATAAAAAGGGGTTTCTTATAGAAAATTTATTGTATTCTTTATTTCCTTTCGGGTAGTGACGTAATTTTTTAATAATTGCAAATCACATTTTTATCATTATACTCAATCTTTAAATATAAATTTTCTTATTCTTCTATATGTAGAAACTGTAGCTGTAATAAAAAATACTTTTTTTCAGGTAATAGTTAATTTTAAGTGAATAACCTATTTTAGAGGATACGTCCAAATTTAGCATGATCTAAAAATGAATCCAGGGACGTAAGTAAATATGTATTGACGCAATTCTCAATCTAAAGGTTCTGAGATCGGGTTCTTTGTTTTTTCGGGTTCTTTGTTTTTTCGGTTTCTATAACAGCAGACCTTTCCGAACTTTTTTATTTTATTCTTAAAAACAAAGTGGCGCCCTTAACCACGACTTTTTTCCGATTTTCGTTACTTTACTGGGTCGGCCGGAGCAGTTAGCTAATTTAGAACAAATAACATCTTTAGACAACCTTTTGGGAGTGCAAAGCGCGTTCCGTTCTACTGTTTCATTAATAAGGGGTGTTATAAGTGTGAAACCATTAGGTGATAACAGAGGTTGATTGTCTATCTCAGAATATAACGATTGGAATATTTAAATTAAATATCAAACCCAAAAAAGTGAAACAAAAATTGATATGCGAACGCGTTATATTAAGAGCAACACATGTTTCTACATATGTAAGAGTTTATTTTCACCAGTTTAAGAAAGACTAGTGTATGGTATCAGATTAAGTAGTACGTTTCTGTTTCTAGTCGATGCAGTTTTTTTATTTCTAGAAACGTAATTTATACTAGAACACGGGTAACCAACCTGTACACTCAACAATTCTAATTACGAACTAGTTGAACCATCACTTCGGTGATAAATAGATTGATCGATATGATTCAATAGAATTACCTCAATGGTCGTCTGATCTAGTGTCGTTAGTTTACTTTTTTTGGGACCACTTAAAGCAGGAAGTCTACGAAAATTATTTTAACGATAAGGTTGATTTGTTAAAGCATATGATTATGGGATCTATTATCGACATCAGTGAAGTTATCCCATTTGTACATAAAGAAGCTATAATCAGATTATAAAAACGCACAATTTAAAATATAAAATTTAAATAAATTTTTTAATTTTTAATTAAAACACAATCCAATCCATAAGTTTGATGACAATTTTTTTTTATTTACATGTTTCGCCCACAACTGGGCATTCTCAAGTACAAGAAATTGGTAAAAATTAATAAACGCTAAGCAGTGGGAGGACTTCAATTTGAATAGTACTTAATTGGTTTTTACTATACTCAAAATCAAATAAGAATAAAGTAGATGGTGCTTGGGTGCAAAGCAAATTTACACACCTAAATGTTTCATAAATAGGGCACAAATTTAAATTTTGTGATAGAATAGTTAATTTATGAAGTTTATCAAAGCAATCAAAATTAAAAACCAAGAATGAATTAGAATAATTAAATTAACATGTTTATTATTTAAAATTACAAAAAATAGTTCTGAAATGAATTTAAAATAAAGCAAAAGATATACCATGACGGAAGCAGGGTAAACACAATAAAAAGTGTGGTTATATTTTAACTTCAGGAAATGTCAGTGTTGCCATGTCTATTTTATTTACAAGTTTGTCCTATCATCTATTTTAATTACTTTACTTTACAACTCCACGTTTACTTCATTAAAACTACATATCTTACAATGTTGTTCTGTCAACCTATAAGTACTTGTATATTTATTTTTGTACATCTTATAACACCGTATTTTAACGAAATTATCATTTTATAATTATGGAAACACACGCGTTTATTAAACAATGAAAATTAAGGTCAAGCGTCCCCTATACTTTACTTCGCTTTATTCTTATTTGATTTTGAGTATAGTGTATATGTTTTAGTTATATAAATATAAACCTTGTTAGGTGTTTTTAGGTGTAAAGAATGACTACAAAGAGAATTTTACTGGAATTTTTGTTTACCTCAAGTTAACTTAATATTTTAAGTTTTCAATGGCTTATACAACTTTTAAATCTCAATTGCTAAGAAACATTCAATTATATTGTAATAGGTCACCTTCTACATTGAAATAAAATTATAATATGTAACAATATGAAGTATTCTCTTTTCTGATTATATAAAATTCCTTAAAGGTGAACGTTTCTGAATAAATTACTGTACGCGAATTCAAGTAACATATACTTCCTCTAGAATGTGGCCAAGGTCTTGGGAAATGAAACGTTTATTCGGGCTAAATATTTTTCTTATTGTCTCACTAAACACTGAATTAGTACATTTCGGGTCGATTCAGTATTCTCAATTGTAAGTAACACCAAATTATTGTTAACTCCATTGCCTCTCGCCAGACAAATAAAAGTGAATCGTGAATACTCTGATTGGATTAAATCAAACCTTTAGATGAGTTTGTAGCCTATTACCTCGTTATTATAACGGGATATTACGTCAGCTAGCTCTAAGACTCTACAAGGGGGTGTGTTAAATCTGTACCTAAATGTATATTATTCAACAGTTTGTAGTTTAAGGCGCCAGACGCTGAATACGTTAGATAGAAAAGAATTATATAGTGAAATTGTGACCGTTGGATACTATTTGTTTCTGGAAATAATATAAATATGCACACTTGAAAGAAAACAAACATGTTTTAATCAGAATTTAATTAATAACAAACAATTATCTAAAGAAATATATAAATTAATAACAAGTTTAAGAAAATAACGAGATAAAGAATACAAATAAATACTTAAATCAGAGCTTCAATTTATTGATTTCCTTGTAACGTTACCATTCGATATTCATTTGAACTGCAAGTTTAGAATTTGCTCCATACTCTATTGTTCGAATAAAGAAGATCAAGTCGCAGTATGCTGGAAAATACACATACGAAGTAATATGTTCATTAAAAATTTGAAAATTAAGTTAGGTAAAATATACAAGGAACTTTATTATCAAATAAGGTTCACACAATAAAATAAATGTATTTCATTAATTGATCATAATGAAATAATGTAATTTATATTTGGTAATAATAAATTAGTTTTCCTTTCAAAAATTAAATTTACCATTAATATAAATTGATCTAACCTTATTTATTCAAAAGAATAATGTTGAATATTCTTCCATCTTTTTGGGGTTACAAATTGAATTAAACTATGAGTTGCCATGCATAAAAAGCTAAATAATTTACCCTTTTTACTTTCTCTTACGTATATGAAATATAGTATAGAGAAAGTCATGTTTTCGGTCCAAATTTTTGATGTCCCATCTTTAGCGGAAATACACGTTTTCAGGACCCCAGGTCCGAAAAACATGTTTTTAGAAATCGGCCAGTGTGTGTGTGTGTGTATGTGTGTGTGTGTGTGTGTGTGTGTGTGTGTGTGTGTGTGTGTGCGTGTGCGTGTGCTTGTGCGTGTGCTTGTGCGTGTGCGTGTGTGTGTGTGGGTGAGTGGGTGCGTGTGTGGGTGGGTGCGTGGTAGCGTGCGTGCGCGCGTGCTTGCGTTCGTACGCGCATGCGTGCGTGCGTGCGCGCGTGGTTGCGTGCGTGCGTGCGTGCATACATACGTGCGTGCGTGCGCGCTCGGGTGCCTGCGTGCGTGCCTGCGTGCGTGAGTGCGTGAGTGCGTGCGTGCGTGCGTGCGTGGGTTCGTGCGTGCGTAGGTGCGTGCGTGCGTGCATGCGAGCGTGCGTGCGTGTGTGTGTGTGTACGTATGTGGTCAAGATATCTCGAAAACTAAACGTCGTAGAAAAGTGAAATTTTATATACAAATTTATTGCCGCACTTCTGTGTAGGAATTTCGTTAAAATCGAATGATCGGAAATGCCACTCTATTCTTGTGATTTTTAGGTTTTTGCAATTTTTTCGAAAAGGGCAATAACGATTTTTTTAACTTGCCACGTTTCTAGCGCCTGTAATTCTATATTATATGAACTAATTGGTTTCTCTGGAAAATTTCGTTGAAGTGAGTTATTGAAAAAAATTTCAAGAGTTAAGCAACGTTTTGTCTGGTGAGTAACTTGGATGGCTGGCCGATCCAATTATCGCTCTCAAAATAAAAATAAATTAATATTTTAATGATTTGTGTGCATTATTTACATGCTTAATTACTTTTTGTTTAAATCTATAAATTATTTTTGCTTTAAATGAGCTCAAAATTTAATTATAAAACCCTTAGTACATGTATAAAGAAGTTTATAAATGCATGAATTATTTATGCTTTTAATTTAATTTTAGAATTTGCAATTTAGGTGTATAGGAAAGTCACTAACGTCAATAAATTCAAATTAAATTTAAAATGTGTAAGAGAAAGTCGTGTGTTGTCTCACACCATATGTTTAATTATAATTATAGGTACTTGACACAACATATCAGGATAACAGCTGGCTTTCACTACGTGCAATCATATTGTATTATTATTGAATCTTTTAAAATCTTCTTAAATCTATATAATTATTTCCTTTTTATTGAAAACGATTGTACATTACCCTAAGTAATTTAATCTTTACATATTTTTATTTCAAATGTATTTTATTAGACATTATTTAAACAACATTATTGCAAACCTAAGAAAATGCAAAGACTTCATCATAGTCATTTGTGGTTAAATGATATTTTTCTCTTTTAAGTCTAAAAATTGTTATAATTATTTTGTTTTGGTTATGTTTGAATTTATGATAGGCTAAATTGGGAAATTGACATAAATTAGTTATTAAGGAATTTTCATTGTAAATATTAAAATTTAAGAGGTTGACTTAAGTTGATTTACGCAGGTGCGTAAATATTATATTATATTATATAAATATATTAGATTAGGTATTTTAATGCGCGCATCTATTGTTCGAGTCATTTCCGTTTTTAAAATTCACTTCCTGCTTGTCTAGAGTAATTACTCGCCCAGAGTCTATACTCATCCAGGGTTATTACTTCAATTACCTCCTGTGACGTCCTACAATTAATATGTATATATTAACTTCGCGCATAAGGGTAGATTGTGTTTCTTACGAAAACTTGTAATGACTTTAAGGGCTGCGAAACAGATCTTGGTCGACATAAATTTTCGCCATCCCTATTTAGAACAGAATCTATATGTCTTATCGTTTCTTCCTGCTGTCCATCTTGTTCTTTTGGTTTCTTCGGGGTAATCTAAAGACAAAAAATGGTTACAAGGTTTCCAGGAAAACGCTACTTCAAGACTCGCGCAAGGTTGGCGCAGTATTAAATTATTTTGACGTAGAAAACGGCCGTTCCATTTCATGTCATTTCTTTTAAGTTATTATCCTTCTCATTATATGATAATGTATAATTCATACACTTCTTTCGTTTTTAATTGTAATAAATGTGTTGGATATTACTACTGAATTAATATATATTTTAAATTTAAATAGATGACAGTTTTGTCATAAATAAAAATTAGGTTTTGAATTTAATTAATTATTTGGATTTGAGTAATAGGTAAAAAATATTAGACAATTTGTATATATTGTGAAGGAATGATTCTATATTTAACTGAAAGAGATCAGTTCGTTAAAAAATTTTATAAACGACATATTACAATTCACCTAAAATTATCTTAAATTAGAATTAATAAAACGAATTCACCTGGAATGGCCTTGAATAAGAATCGACAAAATTATTTTAGTTTAATATTATAAATTAAGTAGTTGTAGACGTTGCCTAGTAACTATATACCAACAAATAAATAAATGATTTTTTCTAATCGCCGTTTATTATTATATTATTTTGAAGTTTAAAAATAACACTTTAAAATACATAGTCGCAATAATATTAAGAAAATAGGGAATTTAGTTGTGATAGTGATGAAGAAAGCATTATAGACGTGCTCCCTGAAATTATTAAAGCAGCAGAAAATGCTACATCGAATTTATTACCTATGAAGTCGGAAGAAAATTTACAAGATGTATGATGAATTTGTTAAATGGTGTAATTTTAAAAATGTGAAAGTTTATACAGAACATGTGCTTCTTGCATAATTTTTAGAAAAATCTAACAACCGGAAACCGTCATCTCTGTGGTCATACTATTTAATGTTAAAGAGTACTATTAATTTACATCGTAATATCGATATTAGTAAATATTTAAAATAAATTACTATGCATACAGCCCGAAAATGTCTAAAATTTTAAATAGAGATGGTATTTATGTTTTTTCTAATTGAATCTCCTAATGATTTATATTTAATGATGAAGGTAAATTTTAACATATTTTTAAATTCGGGACAAAAATTGCTGGAAATAATATATCTTCACCCGCTGGTAGTTGCTTAGATGTGCCCTCAGTATCTCGTAAAAATTATACTAATAAACTGCCACATTCTCCTAATATTTTGAATGATTGTAATTCAGAGCAACCAGAAATTAAAAAATATGCATGAAATAAAGGTGCTTACTAATATTTCTTTGAATAATTGTACTAATTGTGTAATTGTAACTTTTTTGTTAAAGAAATGTTTGATTACATATTAAATATTTATTAAAAATTGATAAACAAATATTATTAATAATAATTTAATAACTTTTTGGTTTAGCTGTTTATTATTTATCATATTTAAAAATTAACTTTGACGTTTCGAAAACTTCGTTCTTTCTTTTTCATAAATATAATTGGTTTTGATTTGATAGCCGGCTGTAAAGTTACTTTACCGCCTGCGGGCGTTAAGTGTGCCCGCATGTCAAAAAGTCGCACTTAACGCTCAGAAAACTTGATCATAAAGTATACTTTATTGGTATGTCGTGCATAAAAAATATTTATTTACTATAATTATCCGTTTGATATATTATTTCCGTGATTTAGTCCGAGAATTGTGAACAAATCAATTGAAATTAGGTTTCTTATATAAGCAACTATGACGCTTCGCAATATAAAAACTCGTCTCACATGTGTTGGTTTTAAAGGCCGTGCGATATCGAAAGTTCTTAAATTATGCTGTTCGAATATGTCTTTACCTATCTAAGATTTTTAAATCCATTTTAGAATGAAACTATAACATTTTAATTGTTTGATTATTTAAAAATACTTACCTATGTATTAATTAAATTCTAATTCATGTCTTCTATAGCACTAAACGTATTTACTCTGATTTATAAACATTTATGCAATGATGAATTTACACCAAGATATTAACTATGTACAGGGTACAATAAAAGTTAATCTTGTGGGCTTGTAAATCGATTTATTTATTTTCTTTCTTTTCTATGTGAACTGTTTTGATTTTTAGATTCGCCAGTGTCACTTTTACTCAATATAATATTTAATCTCTTAGATCTTTAAAGTGAAGAACCTCTGATATTCAACGTTAAGTTTCATTTTTGTCTTAACGTTGACGCCTAAGAATTTTAAAAACTATTTCAAGAGCGTTTTTCATTTAATTTTTTTGTACACAAAAATGTGGCGCCTAGAAGGTAATTTCTTCATATCTGATCTATCTTCTTATTCTTTAATTGAATTTGAGTCGTAAAGCTCATCATCAAGAATTAGCGAAATTTCTACACGGTAAATGCTCGTGAAAATATCGTCTCCTATAATACCCCTACTTTACCAAATTTAATCTGAGTTATCCGGACAACCATTAGCTTTTATAACAATTCGAACTTTATTTACTTTATATTTATATATATATATATATATATATATATATATATATATATATATATATATATATATATAT
>JAHWXV010005326.1:0-13646 GCA_024586415.1 Phrixothrix hirtus | reverse complement strand
TAAGAGTGGCAAGTAGAACACATATAAAAAATTTCATTACATTCTGAGAACGTGGGTTGCATTTCAATATTTAACTGGATGATTTGACATGGACTGACCCACTAGCAACGTTATTCAGAAAGCAAAATCAAGTCTAAAGATTTTTCAGATAGCAGATTGCTTTGTCAAAGGTACTATATGTATTTCAACGTATCTATCCAATGTTTTGGTATGAATGTACCCGTTTTGTTTAAAAATGTTTCTCCTCGAAAACTATTCGATCTAACAATTTTCTTGTTATTAAAATTTTTGACGAGATTCTGCGGTTCAAGTAATTTATCATGCTCGTTTCATCCTATTTTACTAAGTAAAATTCCATTTAACAATCTTTTGTTCAACAATCTCGAAGTATTCAAACAAGCAAAGATAATTTTGAATACGTAATTCATCACAAGAGTCACAGATTTTTGTTACAATATTTTGATCCATGATTAATTTAAAGTATACCAAACACACATGCACGCACGCACGCACTCTCGCACGTACGCACGCACACGCCCACGCACGCGCGCATGCACGCATCCACGCACGCACGCACGCACGCACACACACACAACATTTTCGTACCAAAAAGTTTGCCTAAAATCAAATATTTATGTATCACGATTTATTGCAATGGAAGTACTTTCAACAAAAATTAATTTTTCTGTAGAAGCACTTCTATTAAGATGAAATAATAATCAATAAATGATACTTAACGCACAAAGGCTCGAAAAAGATATAAGATAAACAGAATCGAGATTGCCCTTTTATAAATACGGTAGACTGTTACTGCTTCTGAGACATAAAAGAAATTTTCTTTTATTTCTGTAGCCTTTGTAGTCAAAAACGAATAAATTCTTAAATTTAGTGTAAAGACGTTTCATAGACACGTCCTGCATTTTGAACAAAGTAAGATGTGTTTCTGGTAACGGAACTAAGTCGTTACAAATGTATTTGTAAATTAAGCCCCTTACAAGTTTATTTCCGCCTAAAACCGGCTTTGCAGGTCTCACTAGGAATAGCGTATTTGTATACAATGCGGGATTCTATTGAAAAGACAGAATGAAAGGCTTGGTAGATCAAAAGACGCGCGCAAATTCTAAAAGGTTTCAAAAGACGTGCCTTTAGATAAGAAAACTTCGAAATGAAAGAACCTGTTGATGCAGAACTTAGAAATAGGATAGCATCGGATAAAGTTTATTGAAAAACGAAATCCCTGAGAAACGTATGGGATAAATAGAACTGTATTCGCTTCTCGTGCATGTGTAAAGCATTTCTATGTTGTTATCGACCGTTATTCGACATGAGAATATAATTTACTAATAAAAACTAAATACTAGTCGGAAAAATACATTTTGTCCTGTCTTGTAGACATTTTCCCTGCAAACTAAAAGAATTTGTATATCGTATTTTATAAAAACATCTTTTCGAAACTTAAACATTGAGGAAGATATTGATTTTGTTTACAAAGACAAGATGGCGTCCTGGTGTCTCATTTCAGCATCAAAATAGATTAAGAACTTTAATAACAATTTTAATAAAATCTTAATACACGAAGGTAGACTACAGTTCTGTATTTTATATTTTAAAATAAGATGTCGATTTATCGGTAATGTAGTTCCTTAAAATCCAATTTTTGCGAAATTCAAATCGAACCTAAAAACACAGCCAACATATAAAATTCATATAAGTGCAATTTTAGGCTCGATCAACTCAAGCGTGGATATGACGTACCGCGATGTACACTGCCATTCATTGAAAATGACCACCCAAGAAAAAGGACAAAAGCGCACACCCAAAATGTCTACTGACGCTTTGGATCTAGTTATTCTTTTCAAAATTTTTCGTTTGAGAGATGTACTTGTGAGTCAACATGCCCTGTAGAAGATCAAATCAAAATTTTCAAATTTCGGACTTTGAAAGAAGATGGATTAAATCGGGTTCACTGTATTAATCTAGCGATGGGATACAATGGCGAAGAAGAATCGGAACGGTTAGTACCACTAACAATCGTGAAAATCTGCTTTTTCAATGATTAGCAATGAGGGAACGATTTCAACGTTCAAGAATTGTTACAGTAGATTAGTCGAAAGATATCTATGAGTAAAATCTAACGTCATATTGCATTATTTGCTTTTCTTTGTCATTGTCCGTTCTGTTACGCAGAAGAACGACTAAATTGGAATATTCAATGGAACAATGTCATATTCAGTAATGAATCTAGAATTTTTCTGTGAGTGCGTGATAGTGCCAACGTGCCAGGAGACCCCGAGAAAATAGACACGAAGCAGAATTTGCAGAAAAAAACAAACAAGTCTAACTTCCGGTATTAAGATTTAGGGACTAATTTGTTATGGACACCCATCACCTTTGGTGTTCATTCCGGGCACATTAAGAGCGACCTGTTTTGTTAATAATGTAGTGGAATCAGTGTTAATACCATGTCTTCAACTCATCCCCGACATTCTTTTCTAATCGACTAACGCTCGACTTTATTTTGCAAGAATATAAGGTAGAAACTTCATCATGGCCTGCAAGATCACCAGACTTTCTAACTATTGAACATGTTTGAGACACGATAGATAAACGAATGAAACAATTAGCTCAGCCATCAAATAATCTTGAGGGCCGACGTCATCATCTATAAATTAATTTCTGGCATGCCTAGAAGGGTTGTTACAAATTATTAAAATTGCTCTATTTTTTTATGGATAGACCATCACTTCAGCAAGAACTCAAGTTCGCAGATTGTCTTCTTAGTGGTGCAGTTTCAATGAAAATTGGTGCATTTTCTCCCTCGTGTCCACAAATTCTACAAAAACTATTTATCTTTGTCACCCACCACTTGTAACCTAAATACCAATTCTAGTTCCTTTCGTAGTTTTAAGCGAGTTATGACAATTCTTGGTGAACATCTTCGATGGGGTTTACTATTTTGACGATACCTCACCAGTAGTTTCAACTATTTATCCCATTCACTTGAAGTTACACTGGCACATTTGCCATTTGCAAGAACAAGACATGCTAAATAGGCTTAAAAACGAACAGGCCACCATTTAACATACAAGCTTTAATCTGCCAAGGTGAACAACCTTGTAGCTCAGGCGCCAAAAAGCCGTATATAGTGCGACAATAATTTAATTTATTTTTAGAGAATCTTATCTGCACAAGTTTATTCAAGGCGGAGGAAATATTATATGATAAGTATAAAAACACGTATAATGGTGTGTCCAAAAGACGTTGACTCGCGCTGTCATGAAATCTTCGAAGGAATGTTGATTCTCTAGGAAGATTTTTCTTAAGGTTTTTGCAAAGAAAATATTGGAGACTTCCAAACGATACACCATACTGACAAGTGTTAACTTCACAAGCGTTTCTAGGTTTAATAATTTCCCCGTTATCAGAGCTTCTAGGCGCCAATAATTGAATAATAAAATCAAATCTTTTGTATTTATGTATAAGCAACTTGCTCTGTGGAATATTTTGCAGTATTCTTAAAAAAACCATCTCAAATAGTGTAAGATTGATGACCAACTCTTGTATTTTCTTTGAGAAACTTTAAAAACGCCATTTTTTAATTACTGGTACCTATAAAATGTTGAATTCATAAAAGAAAATGATTGTAGTCGAAACCATCTGGTATTCGGAAATACAACTTCAATGAGTCTTTGGATAAAGAGGGTAGGGATTATATAACGCTGTTTAAAAAATAACGCCACTTAGAGATTCAAGGTTAGTAGCGAACGTCTTTCTGTAAGACACGAGTAACTTTAAGCATTTGCTAAGTAGCGGCGGGTCGCCTAAAGTTTTCTTTAATACAGAATTGTGAGTATGGAAGTGAAAGCGTGTTTTAATGTGCTAACTACATTTTAAACAGTGTCACTTGTCGTTGTCAAATAGTTGGACAAATCTAGCACTATCAAAAACTCTACTTGCCAAAATGCAGCGTCAGTCATAGGCTTAAAGTGATGCAAAGACTTACATTTTACGATCGGGTATTCCTCTAAAGAGTGTAGTGAGTGACACTCGTGAAACAAGAACCACCGACGGTTTCGTGGAGTCAAAAACAGGTAATGCAAGTCAATGAAGCATGCAGTTCAGCAGTGAAAAAGCAAGTCACAAATCGGTTCGAGCCGCTTATTGTTTAAAACCGGCAGCTTGATCAACTCAAAAGAAAAGAGTTGTTGGCGAAATACCGCCAATTGTAACCCGCAGCAAAGAACACTGGACGGATATTGAGAAAGATCTCTCAAAGTCGAAAATTTATACCTTGAAATCCAAGTACACCTGATAGCGAGCTGAACAGCATAACATAGCTAAATATCTCGACGCGAACAAGATGTCTTATTATACTTTTAAATTCCCCTACGAGGAGACGAGCTGTCAGAGGACTCCCAGAGATCATCTCTGACGACGATATTAAGAGCAATCTACTCCACAGCAGTTCCTTGTGTTATTCATCAGAATGCGCAGAAGAGGAAACAACATTCCAATACCGCTCAACCACCTTGTGTTAACAGAGGAGAAAATACGAGAACTGAATATAAATTAGTGGCTTCGCAAATAAAACGACGCAGAGCACTCGACGGTAAAGGTACAAAAAAAAAGGACTGGAGAAAGCATTTTATAGTAATATATTGAAGCTAGTGTTGGTAAAGGACATTAAAGCGGAAACCAAGCACATGCTTATTCCACGCAAACCATCTCCGTCGTTCCCCTCCGTACGAAACGTGAAATTTTGTTGGCATTATTAATTGTTGCAGATCATTTAGTTTTTGTCATTTTAAATTTAGCGCAAAAAATATATACCTTAATATATCACATTTAATGCAATGACCAAGTATGTCAGTAGATATACATTGTACCGCAAGTTCGAACATAATCGGACATATTTATATCAATTTATACTGCATCAAATATATTAAATTACATGTCCCCGTGATTGTTTTTACACCTCTGCGCCCTTTTAAGTGCAATTTACAGCACCATTTTGGCATTTTTTAGTAATAAAATAAAAATTTACATTTTAATGCAATTTGATATAAATATGGTCGCGGTACTCTGTATATCCAATTGATTTTGTTGAAAACTTGCCTAGTGTCAAAATGGTGCACCAATGTTATTGTCCGTAAGGTATTTGGCTTATTTACGTTAAGAAAGCAACGCCATTTAGAATAATTTGCCCCGCATTTCAAACGCTCATCATCACGTGCCTATTAACTGTGCCCGCTGTATTTAATAAAAAAATCAATACATCTATGCATTCTAAGCTTAAGGCTCAATAATACAATAAAAGCTTCCAAAATATTTATAAAATATCCAATAAATATCATTGATAAAGTGAAAGCAATACTTGATATACCAAGTTTTAAATTGACGTCACTTATTAATTTTTCTAATGTTGGTCACACAATATGCAGAGTTCACTGCAGTGCAGTAATGACTGGTTTATTAACATTAAAATAAAAATTGAAATTCCTAAATAATCCATTTTATAAAATTTATTTTAACTTTTACTTACCTTAAATAATAATACCTAAACGAATTCTGCAAAAATTTATTTGCAACCAAAACATTTATTACTATTTAAAAAATATACCTATATTAAAACACGCACGCCAATGGAAAAACATCTTTTCAAACAAAATATTCCAGATACCATAACTTTAGCTAATAAAAATAGCCAAACTGTAACGGGCCAAATTCAAATAAGCGATAATCTTTTTGAATCACATGGTACATACCGCGTCAATTATTATTGCCCGGTATAATTAAGGAATAAAATAATTAAAATGAAGCAATGAAGCAGTTTTAAAAGAAACAAAGTATGTGTAGTGGATGGTTACCAAATAACAAATTTTAATAAAATGTTTTCATTATAGAGCAAGTAGAAATAAAAACGCTTTTATAACAACAATTTGACACTAAAATTTAATATTTTATTTAGTTTATTTGAAAGAAACAGAACTTTTATATAATTGTAAAGTTAATAACAAAATCAGCTTTGGTGCCAAATAATTTTATTACTTTAATAAATTGTTTATATTGCAGTTGTAAAATGACAACCGCTGTTTTACACAAAAATTTTTAAAATAGACAATTAATGATAATAGCTGTGCCATCTTTTATCGAACACACACATTAGCAAAAAACCAAGCAACGAAACAAACCGTAAATATTTCCCCCAACTAACAGCTTTATTTATTTAATTTATGACATTAGTTCGCATACAAAAACAAAATTTCGGTCAATGTTAAAAGAGACTAAATCTGTGCACAGATAAATTCAAATAAAACAAACTCACCTGTATAGGTAGGAGGGTTCATTGCCATTAAAAATCAACTGCACCTCACTATGAAGTTTCTTCTCAAATTACATTTAAATATTAACACTTTACATGCAGAAATTTTAATTACACATATTAACGATTTAACTTATTGGAACAGTATAAAATTCTTCAAAATACCTAATAACGACTTCAAAATTTAACCTGAATGGAAGCAAAAAGGTTATATAAAATACACAGAAAACAATACAAAGATAAAGATATATAGTTGAGTAACAAGAAAAACAACTTTAGAAAAGTAATTTAGTTACTTTATAAGAAAAAAGTAAATGTTTGAAATGTAAATAGTAAAATGTATACGACATTCATAAACAAACATTCATAGTAAACAGTTCTCTGACATACTTTAACAAAATGCCAAACTCACATTATACACTTTCAAATAAATTAACAAAACTGTTATTAAATTTTTATTCGAATAATAAGAAAATACTTGAAACTCAACTACAAATGAAACTCTACAATCGCCATGTTTGCATAAAGCACAAGCACATGCGCTCCATCTTTAGGTAAAAAGAGCTATTATAAACAAATCTGTCTAGGATTTAAATTTTAATGTGTTTGCGTCACTAATTATATTAGCCACAATTTATATACACGCCTTATAAAAATATAAAAGCGTTAAGTATTGCCTTCTGAATAAAAATGTATATGTTTTAAAATGTCTAATCGACTTTTTGACTAAATACGTATATTACAAAAGTATTTTCTGAAAAATTTCATTTTTCATCAGTGATTTAACAAAATAGCATTATCGCAACTCAATGCTTTTGATTTTGGTTATAATTATCGTTGCGGTTATGATTATAACGCACTTTTTCTAAAAGTGTTTTTAACCAATTCAGATTCAAATAATCCAGATTTTCATTGACACGCAAATAAAATGTGTTAAATTGAAATTTGAACCGTTATAAAATTTTGTTCATTTCGGTTAATTGTTGTTTTCGATTTTCGGTTCAGTTAGCAGTAGAACCTAAAATCGTCAATAATTTTCTAAAAGTATGATAATTTGCATATTAAAATAAATTAATCGTCCATGCAAATGTATTCATACCGGGTGAGCTAAAAAAGTTCAATGTTTACATTTAGCGCCAATCATAAATTTCTTTAAGGTTGGTCACACTATTTTTCAAAGCTCAGTGGCGCATCATGCGGTAATTACCAGTTTATTAGCATTAACCTAAAAATTGAATTTGTTAAATAACTTATTTTATAACATTTATTTTAACATTTACTTATTGAAAATATGAAGTTAGCTATGTAGTTTTATACAAATTGATTTACAGCTTAAACGACGTCCATTACAATAAAAAATTACAGAAAAGCAAGTACAGTAATAAAAAACGTTATGCCAAACTAAATTTTAAATGAAATATTCATATACTCCAACTTTAGGTGATAAAAATAAACATGTTGCAGCGGATCAAATTTAAACAGGCAATAAACTTTTCAGTCAACTTGGTCTGTATGTGCTGTTAAAATTATGGTGTACTCTTACAACTCGAAGACATTCAATTTAACATTTTTCAAACTAAATTCATTCGTACCTGAGATAAAGGGCGTCTAAGCAACATTTTTTAAAAGGTTAGCCAAGGCACAGTATATATCCAAGCAATCAGTAGTTTCACTCCCTAGTTCACTCCATACAATTTCCCTATGATAAGGTTGACTTCGCGCAGTTACCCGTGCTCATAAAAATTTTATAAATTAACCTGAACGAAGTATACAATTTATACATGTGACAATTTCGAAGTTATGATTGCTGAGCTTGACGAATACAATTTATAGCTCAGGATACGAGTTTTATTTGACCACAAATACCTTGAGTGAAACTACTGGTTCCTTTGGATATATTATATGACCGTGGCGAAGGTTGATGCGCATGCGTGTTACAACTTAAACTATTGCAAACCCTAGAAATGTTGTTTGATAGTTTAGTGCCGTGTAACATTTTAAAGTTTCTTTTTAAGAAATGACATAAACCTGTCGTAAATAATTTCAAGATTAGAATATTTGAATGTAATAAATTTACTTTTCTGTCAACTGTAATGTACATTCAAAACATAATTAAGGAAACACGAAATGTATTCCCTTAAATGTGAAACTACCCTTAATCATTATTTTGAATTTTTGAAATCAAAATAGCAACACTGAATAATTACAAATAGAGAAAACTTGGCATCAGTTATGTGTTTGACAAATTTGGGCCAAGTTCATTTTATTGTAACTTTGACATAGTTTAAGTGGGTGATAATATCAAAACAGCGTTGGAATCCGGAAAATCTATTTACTACAGGATCGGTAGTTCAGCGCAGGGTTAATGGGACGACTTAAATGAGTTCCAGAGATCGAAACTTGCAAGCTTAGAGAGGCACAATTAACTCAAGCGTTCACAGGGCCCATAAAAAAGGAAAGAAAACCGCAAACACTTACCCTGTCTGCGTAGAGATTGGAAAAGTATGATACAAATTGAGTTTGTAATACCTTTACAAAAAGATATGCCATTCATTGATCAGTGACAAAAAGTTTCATATGATTGTTAACAAAAGTATACTAATTGACATTGATAAATGAAAGATATAGTAATAATTGATACTTCTATTACATAAGGTATACACACAAAAGGAGGTAGACAAACTTATACTAATAAACTACAAGGGACAATTAGCATTTGATTGACCAACAAAGCATCCCCAACATTCTTTAATTCAATCAAGCCTAAACTAATTACAGATAATGTTGGATAAAGTAACATTAGGAGTAATAGTATTGGAACTTGTCCACGTCTTGTAAACTTGTCAAATACATATAGAAGTTAGCACATTTTATTAAAATATTGCATAAGGATTATCAAAGTGGTTGAAATATGTAAAATTAGTTGAACAAGAAACGTATCCTATAGTCACTCTAAGTGACTGCCAACTGAAATAGGCAAATTAATAATACGTAGAAGAATTATTTGCTTGAACTATATTTTTCTCAAAAGGAAACAACTCAATCTCAGCTGTGGTTTTCCTTGAAAATACTCCGATTTCAGTAAAAAGTATGATACATTCTCACCTCATCATGTGTATTAAAATACACGCCCAAGTTTCTCCTTGTTTTAATTAATTTATTTTTACGCTTAGTTTGTATTGGTCAGCTTATTTCAAAAAGCTCATTTATTTAATTATTTATAACTTAGCTGTGACGTCTTCAAAATGAGGTCTTTGGCACTATTGAAACTAGTTATCATGTTACCAATTTAAGCGATAAAACTATTCACAAGTGATTTTTGAATTTTTATCTAAACTTCGTTTACCATAAATGCCCCAAGGCTTTGAGTTACATTTCGATTTTATACGTTTTGAATAGTAATCAGGTACTAATTTTATTTCGTTTGACGTATATAATTGCCTGACCTACACTTAGCAGTACTAGCCGCTGATTATGACCTCAGCCATAATAAAGATCATATGTTTGGCATAAGATGACATCTTCTTCATCTTACTGCTGTGAGTAAAAAAGTCTTTTGAAAGGTTTACACTCCTTTATAGCACGAAATCCAGCTAAGATATCACGTAAGAGTAATCGTCGTGACTGGATAGACTTAACATTAATATCTGCTTTGCATGCTGTGTAAGAATAGAAATTTCGTATAACGCTAAAGCAGCGTTGCGTAAAATTTACAGAGCACTTTGGTAGATTTAATAACACTTGCAATATTGAGCAGACTGAGAAATTTGTTGAGCATTTAACGGAATGCGATGTATGCGATCTTGGTATCACTTTCCTTCATTTTTGAAACTGGTTTCTAAGTGTACCGAGCTAAATGGTACTGAACACATATTCAGCAAGAATACAAAAACAGCCGGGAAAGACTGGTTTAAATCAACTAGTGTCGAAGATGACATTAGTCTTAGAGTTCCCAAATCGACATCAACTACGCCATTAAAAAATTTCAACAGCAGCAATTGAGAAATATTTTCAAATTTTAAGAGAAGTTCAATTAAAATATAACTTACCAACTGCACGTATCTATAACGCTGTTGAGTTAAGTCTTCCAACAGTGCCAACAAATTTACCTTATATAATAGTACTGAAAGAACAGCGAAGTGTCGCCAAAGTATCTGCGGAAAGAGGTCGAAACTACTGTTATTCCATATTTTACTTTTGTAAGACAGAATGAAGCCCGAATGTATAGATGTTAGTTGTGATCTCACGGTGTTGCCCGGCCAGATTAAACGACAGTTGACAGTTTTCATTTATATTTGCGTCATTTTGTTAAATATTTATTGTGTTACTTTAAAGGACTTATTAATTCTTCTTACTCTATATGAAAAAAAAGGTAAAAGAGAAGGCATCCTTTTCGCCTAAAATTTTCGTGGAAATATACATTTTCGTGCGCCTTAAGGGCGAAAATCAGATATATGGAAATTGGACTGTTTGAATGTATGCGCACGCGCATATCCGGGTGTGGTTGCGACTGTGTGTGCAGGTGCGGGTGCGGGTGCGGGTGCGGGTGCTGGTGCGGGTGCAGGTGCAGGTGCGGGTGCGGGTGCAGGTGCGGGTGCGGGTGCGGGTGCGTGTGCGCGAGAGTGCGTGTGCGCTCATGTGCACGTGTTTGTGTATATGTGTGAGTGTGTGTGCGTGTGCATGTGCGTGTGTGCGCGCGCGCGCGTGTGTGTGTACGGGTGTGTACGTGCGTACGTGCGTGCATGCTTGCGTGTGATTGTGTGTACGTGCGTGTGTGTCTGTGAACAGGAAATTTCGAAAACGAAAAGTTGTAAATAAACAAAGTTCCCCGCGTTCCAAATACTAGACGCGCAAAACACTTTTTAGCCGTATTATATTATAAATTATTTCGAATTTGTATTCTAATATAAGCTTTGAAATTATGTGTACGTGCTGGTAAAAGAATGATGGTATTTTAGCGCTATTTTTCAGTGCCATTATTTTTAATTAACCGTTCCACAGAGACCTGAAAATGTTCATGTAGGTAACTACAAATCATTATGGGAGGCAAGTTATCGTACTAAGGTGAACATAGGAGCCCGTTGCGGAGTTAGAATTTCGACTGTTCGGGGTCGCAGACCAAGTATTCTCAATTCGTTATCCGGAGAAATTGAGCTTTTACTTTCACACTTGTTAAGGTCGTATCGTTCTTTTTATAAAAACGTTTTAACACCGACAAACATGTACGCGTGTTATCCATATGATACCACTTGCCGTGACAAATCAGTTCTAGAACTTTTATTCGTATCATTGCAATAATTATCTTTAAATCATTTAAGCGATACTGTAGTAAGTGAAAAGATTAGAAAAACGAGACTCGAAGGGTCGAATTTTGCTAATTTTCGAGACCTGTTGTACTAAGGTGCTTAACGATCGTGTGTCGTACACTATTTTTTGTGCTAATAACAACTATCAACTAATTACGGCAGTTTTATGTCAAACCTTTACTCAGTTTCATAACAGTACTAGTACCGTTAACAACCATAACGTGCTTATTATCGTGGTGTTTGTACGATAATCACAACAATTCGGGCTATGTTGATTATCGACTTCTGATATATCTCACGACTTATTGTTTGAACAACGTTTTCTCACTTACGTGGACTATCGTCGATTGTCCATCGATTTATCATCCCACTTCCCTCTCTACGTAACTTCTGAATTAGCCAAGTGCCTTCTTATATAGTAGTGTCAACGTTACGCGGGCGAATCTCCTTCTTACTAAGAAATTGTCTATCTTTGATTTCGTCCAGTAGCAACCAGGAGAAGCACAGGTTCAAGTCAGACCTACTTGAATTGATTCGACAAGAGTAAATGACGCAATGTCTCCTGTATTTTATGGTTTTATGGAGTAGAATATGATATAAATTTATGGGTTTCTGCGATAATGGTTACTCGGTTATTTTGGTAACTCTCAAACTAATCTTTGGAATCCAATCACAGTTTGTTATTTAAACTAATATGGTATTCCCTCTCTGCCCATTTTCATGACGAATTCATGATCGTTATCTTAGCTTGTTTGAACTGCTAACCTTAATATCTATACTTAAAGTATTATTAATGATTAGATTAAAATTTTTCTTATACTAAAGGATTAGCATTCCTTTACTATTTTGGGAAACAACTGAATTTCATAAAGTTATTTGCTGATATACCTAATTGCTAAAGGATATTTGATAAAGCATAAAGAGCGGTGGCCTTTATATTTTTATTTACGGATGTGTCTTGTTTAATTTTAAAATATCGTGTTATGTGAATTAGGAAAAGTTCAAATAAATTAAAGTGTAGTTGGAATTTAAAATCGTCAACTGTTTTATTTAGTTTTGTATACATGTATCTATATAAGTTTACCTCGCTAATTTAGTTAATTACACCTTCACATTATATATTTAATGATTTTAAAATGAATTTCTTGAAATTCATTTATTTTGAATAAGTTCTATATATTACACTATAAGAGTACATATACAAGCTAATCAATTGATACTTGATCTTCGACATATTTCAATTATCTCAATAATTAATAAATAGTTTGTTTTTGTCAATAAATAACTTCTGAAAAATCTAAACACTATAGCTACATACTTATACTTATGGTCAGCCGTAAGACAATTAGAAGGCTTACTTAGATAAATATCATTAAAAATAGCTTTTAGCGATTAAACAGTTAATAAATGTATTCAAATACTGTTAAATAGTAGGGGAAAATACTGGTTTTGAACGGATATTTTGTTATTGTTCTATCAAATGCGTTTGAGTTATGTTGTAATAATATTGTAATTTTGCGTATTTTTGGTTTTTGGGTTTTTGGTTTCTGCTTTGATTTTAATTGTATATGAGCTATGCTACTTTTTTTATGACTACTTTGCGTGCTTATGGTAATTGATTGTGGTTTATGATTTGATGGTTTAGCTGTTTGAAAAACAAACGTGCTTTATTGAGTTTTCGGTGTATAGTCTAGTGTCAATAACTTGTAAATTGTGAAGATGTCACGGTCTATTTCGTCGCGAACTATAGGACAACATTCCCAACACGACGACCACGTTCTAAGTGGAAATGCGAGGGGCGGGAGTAGGCAACCGACAGGAGTCGCTTATGAACGTTTTGTCCTGCGGATGTAAATTTGTGACGAGCAGATTCCGGCAGTATACAATTAATCTGGTTAAGAAGCGGGGTTATATTCAGGGGCGCTACTGTCTCAGACGACAAAAGCGGGGGACACCAGGTCAAAGACCAACGAGACAGAACCGGTCACACACCTCGACAGAGGGAGGGGGGGGGGGGG
>JAHWXV010005312.1:0-12991 GCA_024586415.1 Phrixothrix hirtus | reverse complement strand
CCCCCCCCCCCCCCCCAAAGTAGCTTGCGCCGGTCATGGTTAAGGGTTTCTCCATGACATGTCGCACTCGACCGAAAAGACGTACATGGGCAAAATGCTCGATAGCAATTTTGTTGGGAATGCCCAGGACTAACTCTGTATGAATGCCCTTAGCCAAAAGGGGCACGCTCAGGGGGTTTGGCCCCAACTTCATGTCGAATAGTTATACGCTGGTGGACTCACGGATGCCTCAAATAAGAAAAACAGGTCCTCGTAAACGCCCTGTGAATTAACACATAGTCGTTTGTACAGTTGGTCACGAGGGACTGCTCCTCTCCCATATTCAGGTGTAACAATCAACTAATGTCGCTGTTAGCCGTTGGGCAGACACCCCTATCACCTATAACCAGGATCTCTTTATCCGGATAAAGGCGAGCCAAGGCTTCTAGGACTACGGGGGTCTCCGTACTTGATGACCTTATCATGGTGAGTAGCTAAGAGTGAATCAGGTCCTTCCCAGCTGACCGCCACGTCGCAAAGTATGACCTGCGACCCCTTAACTAGTATGAGGTCCGGCACTCGCAAAATCCCGTTGGAAAGTCGGATCCGTAGTTCTTCGTCCACAACCTACCCTTTCGACCCAGCAATCTTGAGAACCCTATTACAGATCCGGTCATGCCGCCGTACGCGTTCGAAGTGAGTGTGTGGGCATCCTTGGAGTATATAAGAGATCGACTCTGTGCGATTGCACCCTGCACGACATTTCCTCGCTTCAGGCGGGTTGAAAGGGACTCCTACCATTGGTAGAAGGTTTCCCTTCAACTGGACGGCTTGCACATAGTCTCCCCCCGACCAAAAGGTCGGGGGACAATCTATCCAGGAGGAAGACCTGGCCGACATCGCCCCTTTCCTCAATCCATTGCCGGAGTATCCAACCTGCAGCCGGTCACTCCATAACTCCCGGATTCTCCGCTTATTGCCGCTTAAGCACACTCTCCCATGTCCTAATTACCCATGGGAGACGCATGACCGCGACGTGGTAGAGGTTCTCCAAAGATTTCACTTTCGTCAGCCTACTCCCCATGATGTGTGGTGTCCGAGTAAGCAAGGAGGTTACACTGAGCCCCCCTTCACGAAGGTTAGCATGGATATAAGCTTCGGAGCTAGTCCGCAGGAGATGTAAACACATGCGGACTACGTGCTTCACCAGCCAATCCGCGTGTATAAGCTCGGCGTTCGTTATCTGAGGTAGATAGCTCTAGGGAGAACTTAGCACTTGAAGATGCGCAACTTCTACGCCGATTTTAATGGCGCAGAATGTACCCGTGTAAACCATTGTTCTAACGAAGAGAGGTCCGCCTGTAATGAACTGTAACAAGAAAACGTCGTCCCGAGATACGAAATGATCTTACCCGGGACTAGTTGACGAAGAGGTACTCCGTGAACGAAGTAGTTCACCTTCATCAGTACATAAAGTACACTCTTGCCGGCACTTACTCGAACTGAGAGGGCTGTATTCTTTCAAGCAATAATCTGCATTTCTCTATCATTGAAGAACTCAACTGCGGTCTGTAATATCTCAGGAGGATGTCGTCCGTAAAAGCTAAAGTTGCGACACGTGTACCTACGGTTAACAAACCACTACCCATTTCCTGTAACTTACACACAAACTGGTCTAGCACCATGTTGAAGAGTACGGGAGGGAGGGAATCATCCTGTTTGACACCCCGGTTAATAAAGAGGGGTACCGAGACTACCTCCCGGCTTCAACCATGGTGGTGGCATCCTCATATACACTCAACACTAGACGCTCCATCTCGGGCGGTAAGTTAAAGCGACGGAAGGCATGCGGAGGCTATAAAGGGAGATTTGATTAAAGTTCTTGCTCAGATCTAGTAATACCATCTCGTGAGATTGGCCTTTTAATCTCCTCTCCCGTATTATGCCTTCCAGCGTTATGCTGTTTAGTATCACTCCATCCACTTTCATGAATCCCCTCTACAATATGTGTACAGGGGTTTCACCGAGTCTACTCGCTAACATTTTATTATAGACCCGCAGGGAAATGGATGAGATCGTTATTGGTCTCCAGTCATCGATGGTCCTCTGGTTCTCCGCTTTGGGCAGCAGAATAGTCCTAAACTTCCGTAGCTCTCGTGGTATATACCACGCAAGACTGATGGTATCAAAGAAGAGCACTAGTTTGCGTACCGGCACTCTTCTAATATGAGCAATACGAATCCCTTCCGACCCTGGCGCGTTCGATTTGCATGCTCGAAGTGATATTATAATGCTCTTTCCCATATACGGGAGGATCTTGGAATTCCAATATTTCCGCACTGATTGCTCCCACATCCAGCTTAGATGATTCGCTGAACAACTTCCTATACTCAATGGATGGGGGCGTCGATACACTACCTATCTCCCTGCCTTCGACGTTATAATTGGCCAGATTAGCTGTATCTCTCTTATACAGTTGCTGGCAGAATCTATACCTTTGGGTTCGGGGCAAGACTCGATCCCGGCGGGCGGTAGCTGCACCTCTCCCCTGACCAGAGGCGGGTTTGACCTTTATTGACCGGGAAAGCTTTCCTAACCAATCATCGAGCTGAAGGCAGAGGGAGTCACTTTCGGAAATATAGGACATAGCTTGCTTAAAGAAGTCCCGATCCTCTTTATCCCAGGTTTCATCGGATGCGAAGTACTCACAGGGTAAACACTTACAAGTGCTCACCTCTGCTTACAGCAGACGGTCGGTGGCTCGTCCTTCCGCATTCGTCAGATTTCCGGGATGTGGATTCATGTCCAGAGAGATACGGCGTGCCGTAGCCTCTAGTACATTCGGCAAGGAGACATAGCATCTACTATAGGGAGAGGCGTGAATCCCATCCCCTGCCTCATGTTGCATAGCGTGCTGAAGGATTTGACTTTCTGCCTGTTCCACAATCCCTTCCATCGCCCGTGTTTCCGTTCGAGCCCCATCTAACCACCACGTCTGGCTCCTCCATTAGCCAAGCCCGGCGCAGAGATAGGATAAGTGTGCTGAGAAGTCAGACTTCCCGCTCCAGATAGGCCAAGCTGCGGTGGGATTGACAATGGAGAAGAGCAATCCTTGATGTCAAAGGATGATTTATCCATCGCTGGATGAGTTAACAGTGTCTCCTCAACCAACTCCATCACAGCCTTCACCTCGGCCTGTCTATCTAGAACCTCCATCTCCCCAACAGCATTGGTCACCTCCGGGATATTTTATTGTGAGGGTCAGCAATCTCAGGTCTTAATCTTTCTAGGATGTCCTTGTATTTATTGGTGAGTCTCTAGCTCTTTAGACCATCGAAGGTCCGCTTTGGGAACAGGTCGTGCAGATATTTATTAACCGAACGTCCCAGGTAGCTCCAGAGTGACCATAGCAACTAGTTCTTCCTCGGTCCAGGGATTGGATCTGGGAGCTGGCTTTTCAGCCTGCCCTTCCAGGTCTGCATTGAACTGGACCGGATGAACACGTTTAAAATGTAGTCGCATGCCCGCGAAGGACTTATAGCTCTTTTCCCACACTGGGCATGTGCTATCGTCAAGGTGGTTTATCGGACCCCGGCAGTGATTTCGCCGTAGATGTTGTTTACGTCCGAGATCCGTCGCGAATACCTTACTACAGGTGCAGGTGAGAGGCATGTCTGTAGCAGCCTAGGGATGGTAAAAGCGACACAAAATTCTATCTTTACAGAAGAGGAGAGTGCAAGGAAGAACTCCTGTACTGTAACTGATCGTATAGGACTTGAGCTTTCCCTCTGTCTACTCGACCCTACAAGTGGGCTGTGAAGGCCTGTGTTCTTGACGCACGGACCGTCGTATACAGCCGCACATAGGTAGTCGGCGTTATTAACTATCCAGCCTAGTGCACGGTTTGATGTAAATGTCCGTGGGTACGCAGGGACCAGTTTAGTCACCTAAAAAACGCTGCTGACGACTCCCACCCCAAAGAGCTACTGGTGTGCTTGATCTCAAGGGGGTCACAAAGTGCCCAGAGTTAACCAAATTAAGAATTTGAACGCTTAACAAGAGATGCCCGTGACTCTCAAGAAACCAAGAAACTTCTTAATCAAACCACGAGAAGTGCATGCTTCACCTAATCTCTTTAGAAATCCATAACCTATCCTCCTGGAAACCTTAAATTCAACTTTTACACCTGATAATTATTTATTTTAACCGTTTGTACACTTTGAAGTACAATAGGGACGACTTGGGCGATCATACACACCGCTTCCTACTTCACCACCACTAACTCTTCCTTCTAATTAAAAACTTGATACGTACGATTCATTTTTAAATTAATATTAACATCCTCTGAATCTAACACCTGAATGCGCCTAATATAATTCGTTAACTAAATAGCCCATGACTAAATATGCTTCTATGCAGAAGTAATCTTTGAAACATCAAGTGCACTAATTAATAAACTCATTGACTCAACTGTTTAATTAATCAACTGGTTTTCATCATTAAAGTTATACTGTGAAACGACATGCACTAGAATACTTACATCGTCATCCCTAATTAATAATTTCCCCAGTATTTCCCTTTTTTGAGTCCCGTTGTTTTGTTTATTATGTTCCTGATTCGCAATTTATAATCAAGTTTAGTAGCTAAAAGGTCACCGGACGCATTTCCTTAAGTTCCATTTTAATATTTAATTACTAATAAATCAAATATAAAGTACAACAGATTTCATTTACAGCAAGGTATCACAGTCAGACAAATTTTGTAGAAAGATATAATCGCGCCGTGTTGCAAAGGCTATTTGTTCGTATGTTCGAGAATAATAAAGGACTTGGGCAAGGAATTTACTCAGATATAATTTGCTCTAAATTCGTCAGTGCATGAGGTGACTGGTCTTGTCTATATTTCCTAAATTTCGCTCATCTAGTACCTAATTCCAGTGATTATTATGGTCAAAGGGTCAAAAGCTTCTTACAGAGAGTAGACACGATTGTGTCAATCAAATTAAAGATTTGAGGGATGTTTATTCTGCGGTTAAGCAAAGGTTACGTGCATCAAATCAATGCAGCGCTAATGGCCACAATTTAAGAAGAAGAGATGCATTAAATAAGGAAGGGCATAAAATTGGGAAACATAATAAGGTTTTTTCAGATGTTACAAAATATTTTTCTTTAAAATTAGCCCGACGTTGGGCGCCTTATTCGTGATATGTTATTTACGTGCATAATATATACGATGCTAGAAATATTCATATAAACCCTGGTACGTATACTAGCTCTGAGGGACTGATTTGTGGCAGCATACATTTATTTACTAAATGTTTGCCTAGGCGTCAACACATATACATGAAAATAAATCCAAAATCACAAGTTTGTTGTGTAAAACTGTAAGTTGAATTTGATAACTAATAACACAGACAAAATTCGCATAAGCAAAGACAGTATCATTAGATCTGCAGCGGAGTTTGGTATCGGTGGACGCCTGACTAAGATCGCCCTAAGGCTTCACTAACTTCCTCATGCTCAAAATTTAACTTTTAGACGTCTATAAATGGAATTTTCTATCGTTGTGAAAGTACAGCAAATTTCTTCCTCCTTAAATTACATTCAATAAAACTCAACATTGTTCTAAACTATAATTTTAATCAAAAAACTCATTTTCCCTAAATTTAGAAATTAAATCCAAATTGACGACTTACTTTCCGGAACATCCGCATCTCAAGCTTTCAATTTCGGTATCAAAACGGCAAATTAATTTTCAAAGCAGGTTCAACCGTATTATTTTCGTTTTGGATATAATTGAAGTCTATTTTCTAACTTCAAATTACTAAACTAAAGAACTCAGTTACACGTAAAAATCGACCGCCTTTTTGATCTATTATTTTTTTAATTAAATTAATCTCCACAGACATATGTTTGCATGTAGATAAAATTTGTTCTGTCATTGAGAACTAATTTATAAACTCAATTCTAAATAATCTTCTGTGGAATTCTTAGAAAGGGAAAATAATGGATTGAGACAATTTCTAATTTAAAAGAAAATTACATTATTTATATAAATATATACATACAACAAATAACCAAAATTTTAAACAACAAAAACAATTTTCTTATTCCAATAAACCAATATTAAAGTATGAACGTCTAGGAAATATAATAGAGTATACTAGGTACGTTCGCAAAATAAACGTTGCATTACCTTTAAAGCTAGCTGTTCTTACCTAAATAACTACAAAGGACAATCAAATACCACGTACAATTATCATACAACAAAATGAAACGTAACAAGTAGTTAGGATTAGAGAACACGAGCTCCACCACCACCACGCAAGATGGTATAGGAAAAATATCACGGGTGATGGTAAACTTTTACCCCCTCCACTTTTAGCATTATGGCAGGAGGGGAACGTCATATCAAAACTGATTTCCATTTTTCGGTTGGTTTGTTGGCGGGAAATATGATTCATGTTTGATATGGAATTAATCAAAAGTAACCCGCTTGTTATAAAAGACAATTTCTAGGGAATTTTTCATATGTGAAGTATGTCAATAGATTTTGAGGGAAATTTGAAATTTAACTAACAGACAAAATTGAGAAAATCACAGTCATCAATACAACCACGAGGTTTGCAAGCTCGGATTACCGATGTATCTATGTGATTTTCAGCCCTTCATAAAGGAACTCTCAATTTCAAGTTAGATATTTCAATGTATCAAAGAAACAGCAGCTCACTAGGATAAAATAAATTGTACAGCAATAACTAGTCTAATCGCTTATACTGTCAACTATTTATCCAGCGAAACGTAACCACTATTTATTTGTAATCAGCACCAAATTTTACTACCTTATCGCTAAACTTCATATAAACGTCTAAGCTTTATTGTTAAACTATTTTGTTTACTAGTTAGTGAAATAGCAAAAGTAGATATTTTTTATATTTGGTAATTAAAAGTGCTAGATTTACTTACTAAACCAACGAATTACATAAATTCCATATCTGCTCACTTTATTATTATTTATATGAGATTATACTTAGCAAATTTAACACTAATTAGGTAAAAAATGTATCATATAATTAATATTTTTAACAATTTGTACTATTAAGTTGAATAATATAAAATACATTTCTTGAATTTTGTCTTTTATTTAAAAACAGTTAAGGACTTAATACAATATACATACGTAAATATCTTCCATAAATCTTGCAACATTAAATATTCACAATTTATACGTACAATCCTTTTCCTGGCGGTTGTGAGTCACGTAATAACAAATTCAACACAATAAAATATCCGTAGTTAGGATCTGCGGTCAGCATATGCGGTTGGGATCTACGGTCCTGATTTGCGGTCAAAATCTGCGGTCGAGATCTGCCGTCAAGAACTGCGGTTGCGATACGTGAAATTATCCAATAGATCTCGCAGAAAATCACTTGACACCTGACACCTGATGGTATATTAGTAGATGGTATAGTATCTAATAGACCTGACATATATCGCGATCTAATAAAGATTAAATATAACCTCACACCTGACATTTAATAATTGACAGCTGACATCTGTCAGGATCACTGTTAGCATGTAAACGTATGTGACATGCGAGAGTGAAACTTAAGTTGTATGTGATATTTATGTGACGTTTGGTTATTTAGTGAATTATTCAAATTGTTTTATCCAAAACGGAACTATCACCGACATATTAACAGTAATTAACTTTTGCCCAACATTTTTAATTTAGTGTAAAATCAATCAACTTTATGCTTTACGTTGTAGTGTAGAATTTTGCAATTGTTCATATTATCAACAAACATAATGACATACTTTTATTAACACATCCAGAAAACTTGTAGATATATTCATATATGTATGAATCCAGAACTAATCGAGGGACTGATTAACTATTAATCTTTATGAATGTATTAGTTAATTTGGCTATTATATGCAATATTTGTAAACTGTAAGGTTATAAAAAATAATGTGTTAATGTGATACCTGAATTATCCCCACAATTCCAGGTTAGATCAAAATATAGCCCGTGCATTAACATAAATATACAAGAAAATCAAAGCATCTAGCGTGAAATTGGAATGTCACACATAAGGCATCCAAACATATTTAGAAAAATCCAAAAATTACCCGAAAATCGGATTTTCCATCAAAAATTACATATAAATTGATATGACAGACATATATACTAAAACCAAGTGCAACTAAGCTGCCATAAAGTCCCAATATTTAAAAATTAGATTTTCGCTCCAAAATTACATATAAATTGATATGCCACAAATGCATACGGGATATAATGAAATAGATAATAGTTGTAAATGTTTTTTTCTTCCGTTTATAGAGCATCGACTATAGGGTCATTAACTCTCTCTTTATGTAAAGCAGATCTTAGCTATCCCTAAATTCTATTAAAAGGTCCTGTTACCTTTAGGTAACAATAAAGTTTTTGGATTATTGTGTATTCATCCTCAAGTTTCAGGGGTAGCGATTTACTTAAAGCAGCTTGAGTCCTTTGATTATTAAAAGATGCATTCCAATAATATATGTTGGACTGTTACCGGGACGTGGCATGTCGTACATATTGGTTGTCGTTCACCTCCTAATAAATGTATCGATGTTAGGTTCGTATGCCCTATCCTTAACCTTGTAAGCAAAACTTGTTCTCTTCTGCTCATGTAGGTCATGCACTTATACGGTGAAACTTTTGCTTTAATATATCTTAATTTTCAGTCGGTCCTATTCCACATGTCTTGCCATACACTTTGTTCCTTTTTCTTACTCCATAATTTCAAGTCTTCAGGCCTAATTTTGATGTCTTTGCAGTAATCTGGTTCTTTTGCTGCTTGTTTGGTAGACACTGGTAGCACTTTCATTGCATTGAATGACTATGTGGCTTGGGCACAGATAATCTTACGTTTTTCCCTATGGCCTTAAGCCATTGTAGTGAGGCCATTATCTGCATGATCAGTGGGTCCGACGTTTCAGATTGTTTTAAGGCTTGAAAGGCAACTATTGGAGTGGGTACAGATAACATGTTCATTATGTCTACTAAATTCACAATACCGAACTACCTGGTATATCTCATACAGTTCAGCTGTAAATATACTAGGGTTTGGATTAATCCTCCCTTGCAGGATAGTGAAAGTTCATCCAACTCCATTTTCAGTTTTTGACCCATCTGTATAAATGACCTTCGCTCCTGAAAATCTTGAAATATCTTCTTAATATTTCGCCAATAACAAATTTTTACTTTTGCCTTTTGTAAGTGTATCGTCCTTCAGTATAATGCTATTTTCTTTTCTCAACCAAGGCTCAAATTCCAATATTTTATAGTGGAAAATTGGCGAAAGTTCTTTTCTTTCTAATAACTTATTCAATCTGAAGGCTGTTGATTTAGTTATTGTTGGTCTATTTTTGTATGCGTTTAGTTGCTGCTTATTGAAAAGAATTTGGTAGTTCAGATGGTATGGTTGTACCCAAATTTTTATACCGTAATTAAGGAGGAGTCTATTTCTTCTATTTGTGAGGGGGGTTATAGAAGCTTCGGTACAGATGGAAATATTTGGACTGGTTCTAAATGCATTAGTTTGTATACCATCAAGTATTTTCAACCTAGACTTCCTCGCTGATTCATATGCGATGCATCCATAGTCTAGTGTTGGTTGGATTAGACTTGTGTACATTTGCACCAAAATCTCCCTGTGCGCTCCCTACTTCATACCGGATAAACACCTCATGACTTTAATTATCTTTTTGGATTTAGCCCTATTTCTTCAGTGTGAGGACTCCATGTTAGTTTTGAATCTAGTGCGATTCTGAGGAATTTTTATTTATCTAATATTCGTAGTTGTGGTTCTGGATGGTGTCTGCGTAGTCTACAAAAATGCATTGCTTTTGTCTTATTTGGGGAAAATTGAAATCCTTTTTTGTGTGCTTCTTTTGTTATTTTATTAATAGCCTCTTGCATTCTTACCTGCATTTCTGTCATGGATTCACCTGCAGTAAATATTGCTACATCGTCCACGTATAGATATCTTTGAATTGGCTGTTCAAGTCCAACTACTAAGTTCTTAATAGCTATTGTAAAAAGTAGAACTCTTAAAGTTGAGCCCTGTAGTGCGCAATTTTCCTGAACACGCTCGGACGAGAGGTGTTGCCGATTCATACTTCAAATGTTCTGTAAGTAAGAAAACTGTTTATAAATTCTGGTAGATTACCACGCATACCCCAATCAAAGATGGCCAGCAGGATTCCATGTTTGCACGTAGCATAAAATGCCTTTTCAAGGTCAAAGAATATGGCAATTATACGTTCTCTTTGGCTAAACGCATTCTGTATGTGATTCTTCAGTTTAACCAAATGGTCCGTTGTGGACTTTCCTTTCCTAAAACCCATTTGGGATTGTTCGAGTAGATTTTTTGATTCTAAATACCATATGAGTCTGTAGCTGACTATCTTTTCCAAAATTTTGCTTAGGCAACATGAAAATATGTATAACATGTTATAATAGCCTCGCGCCATTTTCTCGGATAGGTGCCTGTTTTCCAAATGATGTACATATCTAAGATAACTCTTTTTTTCGCTGCGGTCAAATTTACAATAAATTCGTATGGTATTTGGTCCGGTCTTGGAAATGTATGTTCGCACTTTTTTAATGCTTCGTTTAGTTCTTCTATTGTAAAAGGAACATTGTAATTAAGTGGTGCTTCGGTTTTAAAGTTTATCACGTTTTCGCTCGTAGATTTGGTCCTCTGAAATTCTTGGCAGTAGTTTACGGTTGCATTGGCAGTTTGAAACTGTTCGGTGAGAGCATTAACAATTTCTTGTTGTTCGGTGACATCACGGCCGTTAATAGACAGTACGTGGGATGCGGAAGAAAAATGTTTTCCCATAACGTTTCTTATCTTTCTCCATAGTTCCTAGGCTGGTATATTTTGATCAAGTGTTTTTACATAATTTTGCCATGTTTTTTTACTTTTTAGTATTCGGTATCTAGCCGATGTTCTGAGTTTTTGAACTTAAAGAGATTTTCTTGATTTGAGTTTTTTTTGAGAACGTTAAATGCGTGCTTCTTTGCTGCTATTACTTCAGCAACCTCACTATTCCACAATTGAACGTGTTTGGTTTTATACGTTCCGCTTATTTGTGGTATAGACTCTTTTGCTGCTTTTAGGATATTATTCGTGACGGAATTTACCACCCCTTCAATGCTTAGTTCGGGCCATTCCAGATTTTCGATCTGTTTTTCGTACTATTGGTATTTGGCTCGTTTAGTGCACCACCGTTTGGGTGTTAGTTTGCTAATGTTGTTATTGGAAAAATTTTATAATGTTCGGAAAGTGATCTGAAAGATTTGGATCCTGCAATTACCTGAATTGACAGTACTTAATAGTTACTACGAGTATAAGTTACCTCACTATTTGTATAATGAAACTCACAACAACAAGATTAGTAGACTTAAAGGGAGCTATAACTAGCCTGGTATACTTACGCGTTCATGAAGTTGAAATACCATCATTATCTGCTTTCTGGACAAAACGAAATATATACAAGTACATTTTAAGATAATTTCACGTAAAAAGTACACAGTGACTTCATCCTTACGGTCACATGCTTTAAGGTTTCGTCTAATTGTTGCAGAAGTGTGTCGATCTGTAAGTGCCGCAACACAAACACTTCTGGCTTTTAATTAGTAATCAAAAGATCTCTACAGTTGGAAGCAAAATTTAAAACTGTGACAAATAAGTACAATATGCTCTTCTTACCCGATATGATCTTTACCTTCGATATTTACAAATCGTGTTAAATTTTGAAATATAAAAAGGTAAAGTTTCCTCCCATGAAAGGGCGAATTTTAAAAACTTAGGTACGGATGAAAAGCCAAAAAACTATCATATATGTGAACAGTTTACAGGCTTCTCGCCAAAAATGTTGTATATAACCTAACTAAATAGATAAAAAATTATAAATACTTGTACTTTCAATCAAAGCGTCTTAGCAGCCACAGACCACTGGTTTCGCCCTATGGAGTTCATCAGTACGGGGTCACGGACACTTTGACTGAAAACACAACCTCACTTTATACACATGACACGTGTGGATATCTTTCGATTTAAATTGGCAGAGCCATCAATAGATCTCAAATAGGAGAAATCAATATATGTAATATGAAAAGGTGAAGTTTTTTCATATGAAGGGTAGGAATTTTGAAAAATTCGGCACGTAAAAAAAGCCATAACACTGTCAGATAAATGAACAGTTTAAAGGCTTTTCACCAAAAATTTTTTACATTATCTAACTAAATAGGTAAAAATTTATACATGCTTGTACTTTCAATCAAAACATAACAGCGGCCGCAGACCACTGGTTTCGCCCTATGGGGCTCATCAGTACGGGTTAGCTGAACACTTTGACTGAAAACACAAGCTCCCTTTATACACATTACACGTGTGGATATCTTTTGATTAAAATTGGTATAGAGCCATCTATAGGTCTTAAATTTTATCTTAGAAATTTAACGTACAACATTTTCGTCTCATTTGTGCTAATGGCTACTGAAACTTATAATGAGATTTAGAGTAGTATAAAATGTATACATACCGTGCAGAAGAACCGAATATAGCATAGCTGTGTTTAGTTCATATGCAGAATCATTAATGAAATATAAATATATTTTATTTGATTATTATTACATACATATAGGTCTAAGTACTTATACAAACTACATTAAACTATATTATGAATGTAATCGGTACCTTCTAGTTGCTTTTGGGTCCATCTATTCAAAAGTTCAACCATTTCAGGTGATAGTTCATTTACGTAACCCCCGACAGTACCAGAACGCATAAATCCACTTTTTTTATAAAGGTCAATTTGATTTACGGAAGTGTTTTGCTTCATAGATCCAAAGCTGAGACTTTCGCTGAGAACATTTATTTCATTTTCGGTTAGGTTTTTATCAAGATGTTTGGCAACTTTTCTAATTACACTTTTCAGGTTATTTTTCATTT
>JAHWXV010005300.1:0-35599 GCA_024586415.1 Phrixothrix hirtus | reverse complement strand
AAATTCATTTTTACTTCAAAGCACTAAAGTTATAAATAAATATTAGCAAACTAACACGTTCATAATGATAGCAAACAATATTTTACAAGTTGAACAAATGGATATTATCTGTGGCACCTTGATTAGGACAACATGTCTTGGAGATAAGTGCATTCTTTGAGCATGGTAACTAAATTTTATTAAATATTTTGAAAATAACTTGAAATAGGTATAGGGAACTCCCATATCAATCGACTGAGAATTTAATTTTGCATCAGACCCTGAAACAATATACAGGGTGTTCTATTTGTAAAAATTGAGAAAACTGTGTCTGAAGTTGTCTATTTTTAAAAATTAATTCTTGACACCCTGTATGCAATAAGACCACGAAATTTGAGCAGTAGTATCTCCAAACCTTCCGTAATAGCTACTTGTAGTGAAATTTGTTAAACTTCATATTTGTGTATGTGGTTATTTTTTAATGAGAGGACGACAATTGTAGTTTATTTTACAAAAAAAATTATATCTTTAAAACCACTAACTGGAAAACACCAATATTTATAATATGAATAACGATCATTAAAATTCATACGAAAAAGTAAAAATATATAGGGTGTTCTATTTAAAAAAATTGAACTTCACTGTGTTACCTTTTTGTAGAGTACTCTGTATAATCAGAAATAATTTTAAAAAGTGCCTATTCACCTCTGAACACTGTGAAAATTTCAAACCTCTACCTATAATAATAGCACCAGGGCTATGGAAGGCCGACGCACTAATGCCCCACCTAGTACAATTAACAAAATCAAAAAAATTTTATTGAAACTATTGAACAATAAAGAATAACTATTACTAAGAGAGCTAGTATTATAAAGGTAAGAAAAAGTAATTACATTTGTTGGTCATTTGTTTTAATTTTAACATGTGTGTAAAATAAGAAAAGACCTACCTATCTGTGTATGTTCTTTTCATTTTTTCATAATAATGCATTAAAGTAGAAAATAATATTATATAAATATGTAATTCTGCATTAAGAAACGGCGAATGTACTTAAAATATTTTTTAAAGATGTTATGTAAATGCCGTAATTTCATAAGGTTTAATTTTTATTTTAATATGTGAAGCATTTTATTTTATTCTGCTCTTTAGAAACAATATTTGTTATACATGGGTATACAGGGTGTCCCAAAAACAAATGATACCGCGTAACTGTGGGTACCTTACTTTAAGATTTAATTTTTAAACAGTTGATTTTTTGCTAACAAAATTATTTATTAAAAGCAGAAGATTCTAAATTGTTTTATCTTAAATATCAGACATGATATTAATACAATTAATTTTGTTATAAAATTTGTAAATTTTCAATGAAGATTTTGTAAAACAAAATAACCGATTCTTTTTACGTCGTCCATTAATAATATTATTTCCTAAAAATTACTACTGTAAACAAAAAACAACTCGAAAATACATTGCTAATTTATTTTGTTTTGCAAAAATGATTTTTAAATTTTTCGCTTACTTGTTAGATTCGTGTACCGAAGATCGAGAAATATTGTTCTAAAATGTGTTAGGTAAAGTAAAATAAGATTCTTTTAAGGTTATCATCTTTAGAATTAAACATATGGCGCGTACGCCAGGGTTGGGCTTGCTATACTTATTAATATTTCGAAACTTATACGTTTTTGAAATAATTTCATATACAAATTTCATTCTACAGGTCTTAAGGTACCCACAGTTTGCGGGATGTCACTTATTTTTGGGACACGCTGAATAACTTTAATTCAATAGTGGATAAATGTAATGAAATTATACAACGCGTACTCTCGTATGCACGCATCCACAGAAACGCATCGTCAAAACCTGAAGTCTACGAATGTTCAAAAACATATGGGGTGTTCTATTTAAAATGACATATATTTTTGTTTCGCCGTATATTTTGAGAAAACCTGAAAACGAATATAAAATTTAAAAAAACTTCAAAATTCAACGATACAGATGGTGACTCAATCTTAGAAGATTCACCCTGATAATATGATCGGAATCGATGCCCTCTTGAGTCTATAGAATTTATTTTTAAATAAGTTGTGTTGGCAGCTGCCGCTTATTATGTTTTCGATCGGTATTTCACTTTGATTAATTATAGATTACCTAAATTTTATCAAAGGTATTTCATGTCAGTCGTCTGGAAGTTGATGTGTTGAGATTAGGTTGCTTTAAGAACAACAATCTACTTGCTTTTTTAAGAGCCAACTATCATTTAAATTGTGCAAAATGTTCATACATGGCGATGACCGGGACGATCGGTTACATTATACATATTTAACAGGATAATGCCGCAGGGCCTTTAAGAAACTGTAGCGACGATGTTAGGAATTCCTTTAGATGATTTTTATCATAACCCGAAAATTTGCACTACAAACTTATGATGTGCACTTTTTAAATAATTAAATAGTCCACAAATATTAACACTGGTGTTGCCATCATAACTTATTTAGAAATAAAATTCACAGACATAAAAATTTGATAGCAATATACGTATTACGTACTTATAGGTACTAATTTCATTTAATTAAATTAATAAATTAATAATATTATCGGAAATAATTAAAACAAAAGAAAAGAAAGGCTCGGAACTCGATTACAAGGGCTGAATTTGATTAAGAATTATTTACCTAATTAATCATGATTTTTAAAGAAAATTGTTTCGTTGAAAACTTTTTATTACTACCATTGAAACAATAGTTACATTTAATCAGAGTTTTAGATTAATTTGGGATTATGATTTTTCGTATACTTACTGAAACGGAGAACTTGAAATTTATTAGATCTAATTTCACGTAATCACTACAGCGTGACAGCCTGACCTTCTCAATATAAAATATAATTTTACCTTATTCCTATATTATACACGTCTTTGTTCTTGTAACAAAGCAATTTAAAAGGAGTTATAAAAATTGTCAATGACTAACTAGAAGAACTGGTTGCAGTATGTAATACATAATTAAATAAACTCATCGCGAGCTTATGTTAATCTATAGCTAAAACTTGACAAATGTAGGATTAGCGGTGGGCCGGAACCTTCTCCTCCCCTTTTAACCTGAAGGTCGTAAATTACACCAAATAACTTATGTAAGAAAAATTGGATAACGGGAATTAGCAAATTAAAAGTCGGCTGTTGCCTTTAATTTTAGATTTTATAAACTGGGAATTGGGAATCCCAACGTGTTTTACTTTTTTTAAAAATTACACACCTATCCATCTAAAAGAACTAATTGCTCATTTCGTTCGGACGGTTTTGCTTTTTGCATCATTTGCACATCGTTCCTGAGCTTCTAAGAGTAAAAATTAATATTCTCCTCATCTACATACATAATTATCTTAGAGGGTAATTTTTTGTATCAGATGTTCGTTGGCAATTAAAATTCCATTTCAAGCTAGCGGAGCTGAAATTCGCCCATGTTTAAGAAATAATTTATTTTTTTAACTTCAATCAAAATATAACATAAGTATATATGCCTTGAAGCATTATATTGGCGGCGATTTCAACAACTTATAATAAAAACTAAAGAGTTTCGAATCTGCTGAATATTCAAACTCCTTCGACTTTAATTAGAATATAGCATAAAAATATTGTCTTTAAGTTATTATTAGATTTCTCTTCTGGAAAAGCAAAATAACCCATGTCAAGGATTTAACAAAACATTTTTCACAATTCTTTAAAACATTTATGCATTGAAATAAGAAAAATCAAGAGTTTTCAGATGATTTGTTATTACGGGAGTGAAATTGTAAGTAAAGTCTTCTCGTTGACAACAATAGCTATAGAACAGATTGTTTTCGTTCGCGTCATGGTCTAATTAATATAAACGATTTATTAGGCGGAAAGGCACTGATTTAATATAACTTTCCAAAACAATAAACTTTATATTTGCAATGTTGTATTTGTTCCAGGTAAAATAAAACCTTTTCTTTTTATTATGTCTAAAGATATTTATCTTACCTAAACCTTTATTATTTAAGAACGAAATAAATTATTTAAGAAAGCTAAATATATAAATATTAATTATACTACCGTAATTACGATTTAAAAATGCATAAATTAATCTATAAAAATTACTAAAGTATTATAAATTTAATAGTCCAAAATTGACAGTGCAAAAATTAATCTTACTAATTAAATTGGTTTTCAATATTTGAGCAAAGCGCTGACATAATCTGAAGAAACTAAAATTAACAGTTAAATGAAGTAGTAGTATCTTAAGAATTATAACAGCTAGACATATCCTTCTTTAAGTAAATATTATCTGTAAAAAATGTACAGTTTTGTATTAAATATGAATGAATTTTAAATATTTGTAGGGTTTATAACTTTTTAATAAAACGATCTTTACTGATTGAATTCTCAGATTTCCTCTATTCTTCGATAGCTATTTTCTTAATTATACGTGTCAACGCTTTTTTATTAATTTATCAACTCTGTCGAAACTCGCCCTTACGAATAATCGGTGTTTCGTAATTAATCGGTGAGTCAAGATGTCTGCCAGTGCAGCTACTTGTAGCAGATTATAAGTTAAACTATTAACTTATTTTTATACGACGCTTATTTTAAGACAGGCCTAGATCACTAGTAGGGGGAGATGGGGGTTCTGGGACAGCAACTGGGTCAAAGTCAAATTCCGAGGTCATATGTCAAAAACTCTATTAAATCTGGGTCATATGTCAAGGACTATTTTAAATCTGGCTCGTCACTCAAGGCTGTTCACGTCCGGATCGCTGACTTGTGATTAGGTCAAGGATTTAGGTCAAGGTCGTGCGCATAATAAAAAAATCATTAAGGTCGAACAATTATTTACTTATAAAATAAAAAAAATTCCGTTAACACATTTCTTTATTGCAGTGAAGGTTATTCACATCGCGCGAGTGCGTCCGTGCATGGATGTGTGGGTGCGTGCGTGCGTGCGTGCGTGCGTGCGTATGTGTGTATGTGTGTATGTGTGTGCATGTGTGTGTGTATGGGTGGGTGCGTGAATGTGTGTGTGTGGAGTGTGTGAACAGGATATCTCGAAAACAAAAATTGTAGTCTAACAAAATTTTATATTTAAGTTTGTATCTATCCTCACACACGCGACACCGGAAGTGCCACTTTACTGTTGTCATTTTTTGGTTTTTAGAGATTTTTTCGAAATCGACTATATGATTTTTTTTAAATTTTATATCTAAGTTTCTTATCTTCTTCACATGAGACGTCAAGAATTTAGTTAAAATCTAATGGCCGGAAGTGCCACTTTATTCTTGCGATTTTTAAGTTTTTTTGCGATTTTCTCGAAAACAGCTATAAAATTGTCTTTAAAATGTGCTACCGTTATTATGTATTTAATGCCCCGTTATGTGAACTTAGCAGTTTTTTTTAAAAAGAGGCGTCAAAGCTTGTTATCAGAGAAAATTTCCGGAGTTAAGCAGCATTTCGCCTGTCCAGTAACTTTGAGGGTATTCGTTACAATTATAGTTTCCAAAATAAACGTAAATAATAATTTAATCATTTGTGGATACTATTTGCATATCTATATGCGTAAGAGAAAGATGTGTATTTTATCACACCAGATTTTTAAATAATGATCCTAAGCTTTGAAATAATAAAACAAAACTTGAAAGCAATTCAAACTTAGTTTAATGTCAGAAATGTATCTACGCATGCCTGACTTATACAGGGTGGAGCATTTTCAACTAACTGGTTTCAAACCAATAAACCATCTTCGTAAAGTACAAAATATTTTTCTTTATTATTTCACTATTTGGAATAAACGTTTGGATTTACGTTTATATAACTTTTACACTCATTTGTGATAAACAATGTCAGGCAAATGCCCACCCTTGCTAGCACCACATTGAGCCTGCTTCCTGCTCCGTTTACAAGCACTTCTTCTTTCAAGTATCCTCAGAGAAAATAATCCGACACAGTTAGGTCTGGCGATCTAAAACGTAAGATTACGTGCCACGGGAAAAATTTCCGCAGTGTGTTCTTGTTGAGGCGATATGTGTGAGCAGTGGTTCCACCTTGTTGGTATACAACCCTTCCATTTGACATTAACGGTTACGTAACCCAGGGCTGACGAACTCTCGCACCATTTGCGAATAGCGTTTTGCAGTCACCGTGATTGGACGATCGTTCGGTGTTTCAAAAATATACTCCTACACCACACCAAACAACGACCTTCTTACTACACATTGGCCCTTCATAGATTTCTTTAGGATTGTTTATCTAACCTAAAGTTTTATTTATTTACGTACCATGCCAAATGAAAGTTGGCCTCGTCCCTCATTAACAGGGAATTAATGAATTCAGGATCTTCATTCACTCTATTCAATAAGGCGGCCTTATCACGATCACTGAGTTATTGAACAACTTGAAGTTCGTATCGCTGGAAGTGCAGATCCTCCTTCAAGATGCGCTGGAGACTACGTCGCGTCGTGTTAACTGCAACACCTGGGCATGGCACCGAGCTGAATGCCGAGGGCTTCGAGTCACGGCATTTTGAACCCGCTCAATGTCTTTAGGAGTCCGCACCGTCCGCTTGCGGGAACGTGGTTTGTTTTGCACACTTCTAGTGGTATGCCAGTGTGTCATCCATGGCCATGGTACTGATTTCCATACAGTCTCCTAAACGCGCGCTGAACGGCTATGACGGACTTCAATTCAATTAGCTTCTCTACACAGAGTATACGTTGCTGCATGAGCCAGTGCTCTAAGACTATTAAAATCGAAGGTCATAATGTGCACTCTTGCACGGTTCTCCCACTAAGCTAGTCGTGCGCTGGTGCCAACTTAAAACTAATTAGCTGAAAATGCCCCACCTTGTATAACGTTCTAATCTGGGCAATCTATTCTCAATGTGGGTTAACTTTTAAAAACTATGTACACCAAAATGATTTTAGTAAACTAAAATTTGTGAAGTTTTAGCAAATTTCTCTGAAATTCGCCGCACCTTCCTTAACAATTGTTTGCACTTCGCGGAAAGCGCAAAAACAGTTTCTTAGGATTTTTCGCATTAAAGTTGTAGTCTGTTTTTTCTTTGTTTTATTCACTTAAAATTAATCAAAAAATCTTAAATGGGAGATGTATTTTAACGTACCCTTTGTAGTATCATATACGCAATGCACATTTTGTTAAACTGAAAATTTATTTGCGTTTTTTTATTGAAGCAATACATAACTTCAAATAGTTTTGGGAAAAGTACAAAATTTGTGCAATATCGATTTATTTCTAAAATTCTACCTAACTTTACTTAAATATTTAATTACGTGTTTTTATTGTACATAAATAAGGAAATCCGGCTTTCTGTTGTTAAAAATATAACTATTGAATCCATCGAAAACTTACCTCTAATTATTGTAGTTGGTCCAAATTACCTGTAATTGTTTTTCTCATTAAAACCAAATAGCTATTTTTAAAATATTTGAGTTATGTATGCCTTGATTAAAATTAAGGATGTAGTAGCATGTGTTATTTTACAAAGTCAAAATTATTGTTTTAGTTGTAATAAGGAGTAATATAAATTAGTGAATAGTTCCTGGAATTTTGAAAAAAAGCTGAGAGGATTTTATCCTTTTATATCTTGATTTACCTATGTACTGTGTATGCAAAAATAAGTTTTGTAACTTCTATTAATTCTTTGTCTTTTTGAAGGCTGCTCAATTAAGTATGTACTTTAAGGCGATTTAGTAATTAAAAAATTATAATTAGAAATTTAATGGCCTTGAATTTTATGAATTAATCTATTCGTGATACAAGTTTATTTCATAAAATTATTTTAAATGATTGTTTATATTAGTAGTTATCTTTAATAAATTGTAATGTAATTTTATAATTAATTGGCTTTGATTCGACCCGAGAAACTTCCAAAAATAAAACATTTTCCTGTTTTTATTGTCCTGCAGAAGTAATACTTAGGAATTTCCGTTTTTAAATGGAGAATTCAGTTATAATTGCCCTCAATGGGTAATATGCATGTTTTTGTTTTTATTTTAAAAATCGATATAATATTGAAAAACCGATTACCAATATTTCTATTTTTTTCTTAAACGTGATATTAAGATCCCAAAATTAGAATTTGTCTTAAAAAGGTTTTCTGTAATTTATTCCTAATATTATACAGAGAGTCCCATAAGTCTGAAACCATAGACCACATCAACAAATATCGTTTCTTCTTTGCCGCAGTTTCAAAACCTGAAACATCGTTAAATAAACTGGAACAGATCAAAATTGAAACCTATCAAAACACTGCGAATACTTACAAAGAAGGTACCAGGTACCCGAATTTCATTTTGATGAAATTTGAATATGTTCTAGACAGCTTAAATTAGTATTGAATATACTTAATTATTATTATGTTCATTTTGTTATTTGTTCATCTTGTTAACCAGACAATCATATTTTATTTCATTTCTTTATTTTATATTTTATTTCTTTATTTCATATTATACTATATTATGTATATTATACTAATTTAATAAACATTTAAGTATATAAGGGAACCTTATTTTTTATCGCTCTTAAATAGTTTTATGAGGTAAAAACCACCCTAACGCCGCATCTGTATACGGCCATTTTAGCAGTTTCACATAAAAACAGTAGACCGATTTGAATGCAACAAATGCTAAAATAGTTGCTTTCGGGTTTATTTTTTCAGCACTTTCTATTTGTTTTTTGCATTTAAAAATTGCCAGGAACCTATTCTGCTAATTTGTGAATGTACCTCGTATTAAGCTAGCCAGTATTACATGCAATTTATTTAAAATTATTGCAGACAAACAAAATGACATAAACTTTGTGAAACTAACAGCTAATATAAGAACCCTACAATTTTTAACTGAAAGCAATTATAAAATTAGTTAATAATTCATCAGTATATTAATTGATATTATGAGAACTCACCTTCAATAAATTACGAAAATTTTAAGCGTCATTTATTTCATTAGCTGACTGGTTATTAACTTGTTACAATTTATTTCTTATTTAAATTTTAGTTGTAACAAATTTATGGCTACACAATGGAAAGCATCGTAAATAGCCGGTTTCTTATCAATGCAAACACCTTGCAGGCAACAGATGTCGGTCGGGGAAATATTCTCAAGGGAGAAGCGAGACGGTATGCTTCTAAGGCAAATATTTTCTTCACGACGATTAAGCCCACATGAGCATCCGAGAAGGATGCTTTCAATTTGTGTTTATTAACGTTGGTTGCCATGACCTTCTTATATAAAAAAAGAGCGCTCCGCACTTATCCCAGTAGCATTTTCTTTGAACAAAATGTCACTCCGATGGCTTAACAAATCTGCGACATGCAACTAGCAATTATCTACCAAAATTGCACTAGAACATCTGTCGTGAGAATTCTTGACCAAATTCAGTGATTTCCATTGAATTAAGCTTCACCCACACTTCTGGTACAATTACTTGACACATCCTGGGTAATATATGTTACAATCAACGCGATCACCGAAACTTATTCGTGAAGTTTCTTTGATACCTACAACGGAGTTTATTAATTTTGTAATATTCTTAAAGGACATTAATTGAACTTTTAAAATTTGGTAATGTAACTTAAACAACATTATTTCAGTACCTTTTAGGTGAACTGCGCATTCTTTCTTAGCATGCTTTGAGTGAATGGTCACCAGCCACCAAAAATTATTAGTTGGTGTATTTGTATTTGTTAGTAAACAGTTTTGGTTTACAATAATTCTGTATTTTAAATTATTAATTTTAAATTTAAATCAACAAAATTATATCTTATGTAGATGCTCAGTAATATTTGTTCACGCCTGATTTTTTGTTTGTTAAAAATAACTTTATTACATTTTGAGTATTTACTTTTGTGACTTTTCTGTATCAAACTTGTTGATACAGTGGAGCCCACATTAGCACAACTGGGGATGCATCGCACGAGCTCGTATACATACCAAGGCTATATATACAAAACTTTATTCCATTTTTATGTTCATGCAAATCTGCACGCAACAGTTGAAAAGGTGAAAACTACAGCTAAGAAAAAATGAAATATACAAATATTCTCAGTCGCATTAAGTTATTTAAAAACAAAAATTACAAAGCCTCGGTGGCTCAGTGATTTGTATATTTTGCTCCGATGCCAACAGGCGCGAGTTAGATTCCGATCAAGCATGGTAATTTCTGAAAATTAATCGTTCTTCACCTAGTAAGCATTATAAAATGACTAGAAGCAGCTAAAGCCATCAGAACAAAGGGAGACATTTTAAAAATGTGTCTTTCCCCGTCTACTAGGCATTGAAAAATGACTAGAAGTAGCTGAAGCCACAAAAACAAAAGGGCACTCCTATCTCGGCGAAAGAAAAATTACAAATTAAATAGCCGTATTGAAAAAGTCTGTAGAATACAAGTCAACTAGTTTCAAGGAACCTTATGTTCTCACCAACAACGACGGTAACAGTAGTTAATTTAAAGCTAAGGAAATATTTTTAAAAATAACGAATGTAAAGATTAGAATAATATAGTATATATAAAATTTTTGAAAAACATTGAAATAAATAAATTTTTATACACAGTTGATTTGTATTGTACCATATAAATCATACACAATCGACGTAGTTACTTTTTGAATCTTATTTTACCTTTCAAGTTATTATACATTGAAGGATAAGGCTGCAATTAATTTTAATTTGATTTTAAATTTTATTCACACCCTTAATTTAAAGAAATAAAAGATATAAATTTTATTCAACATTTGAAATGGTTGATGGATAGTATGCTTTATTAACTAATTTAAACATGTTGCCATTTAACTTTAATCGCCAATAATAAAGGTCAGATGATTTAGGTAGTTTAAGAGTGAATAAATCTAAATGTAACCGCTCTAAATTGAAAAAACAAAAAACCACGCTTTATAAAAATTGGATTGGAAATATTTAGTGATCGAACTATAACACCGGAATGGAATTAGTTTTAATAGTATAAAGAGAAATATCTTATTTAGAAGGTCTCTTCTCTAAAAGGATTACTGTGGAACATTTTAAATCTGCGTAAAAACCAGTTGAAAGAATATAATTTATTTTGATCATACCGTATCTTTGGTATTATAATATTAGTTAGAGTGGAAAGAATTCTCATTCGATAGAGAAACCGACTTGTTAATTTTTGACTGAAGAAGAATATTTAAGTATTTTATATTTAAAGTCAGAGGAAAATGGAAATAGGCACGCACCTTTTTAACAATAAGGATATCATTTTATCCGTATAAGACTGTTAAAATCTTTTCCCATAAATCATGTATTTCTAATATTAATTAATCGTTAAAACATAAATCATTCCGAATAGTCATAAGCATTGGCTATGGCTGTTAAGCACTCGTTAAGTTGTTCTACTTTCTTCTAGCTGAATGGGTATGGTATGGTGTGGTGTGAGGGTGAGTTTTCGTTGAACTATTGCAAGATATTTTGTTGTAAAAAGTTCCAAATTTATAGGAGAACCTTATGAAATCTCTTCGAGGTTGAATTGAAATTGTGTCACGCACACAACAAACTTCTAAAAGACTATACCGAGGTCAAAATGACTAAGTCAATTTTCAGGGAAAATTTGACATTTTGTCGCTTACTACGCGATACGTCTACAAAATTATATCGGGCAAATCTCAACATTTTATATTTGGTTAGTACAATCCTATTTTGCTACTAACTTACAGTTATTGAATGATGACTATTCTTTCAAAACAGTAAATAAATTTTCCCGTTTAAAATAAAGTCATTTCCAAACTGTAGCTTGGATATGAGGTTAAGGCTGCAATCACATAATCGTTTGAAACATTACGTTGCTGTGTAGGCCGTTGTAAAAATTGAATTTGAGAATAGTTTCGCGCGTTTGGCTTTCCATTATGTTTTTGTTCTTTATATCGCATTATCCCATTCAGGCAAGAATCAGGTGATTTCGGCATTAATGGAAGACAGTTGGGTAACCTCAAAAATGATAATATAGTTCATAATCTGTACGGTGTTTGGCAACATCTATATTGTTATATAAACAAGTATATAAAATTAAATATATGTATATCTGTTTGCTCAAAACTCCTCGCCTTTCTAGATTAGGCATAAACTTGCAATTTGGTGTAGCTATATGTTTTAGAATTTTAATAAAGGGAAAAATAAAAAAATTGTTAAATCGTCACCCCAACACTGCTTACGGTGTTCATCAAAACTTGGCAAAATTTGGCACAATGTCTTAATAAAGGGAAAAATGAACAAATGGTGAAAGGAATTCGTCCCTAGGCGAAGTTGGGCAGGAAAATTACTTATTAAATAAAATTTTCGATTAACAAAACAATCAAACAATTTAAATGACATGGCACTTGTTAAGATTAATATCTTAACAGGAACCAGAGACGGGAGCTGCATAGGGAATAGATAATGTAAAATTTATAAATCTTAAACTGAGCAAAGAATCAAGGTAGAAATAAGTTTAAAAAATGTAAATCAAATATGTACATACAAGTAATCCCTAAAAAAGGGAAATATTCAAAACCAAGTTCAAATCTAGATAATTAACACGTTCGCTGCCCATCGCGCGCAAGTGCGTGACCAGGCTTCTTCGCAAAGTACCGATCACGCGCGAGCGCGTTGTCATTATATACTTACTAGACGAATATATTCAGTTGGACTTTGAACGCAGATGCATATGTTTGTGTGGGCATTAAACGAAGGTACTGTTATATATTATTCAAGACTTGGTTTTTGATTTGTTGTGTTTTTATGCAATAAGTTAATATGAATGATGACGAAGGTACTTCAGCAGGTCCTTCTGGAGTGAAAAGACCAAAACGCGATAAATGTGATGTGAAAAAATTTTTAACAGATGCAGAATTGTTGAGATTTATGGAAGCACGTGATGAAAGCGATTGCGAACGGTTTGAAGTTGAAAGTAGCGACGATAATTATGAACCCGAGAATGACTCATCAGATGAAGAAGTGGAAGATAGTATTGAAGAAAATTTACAGGGATTTCTACAGAATAACATTAGCAATGAACAGAATGGCATTCCTCTACACAATCCTACGGATATAACTTGTGGCAATGACCCGTTCAGTATGAAGCATTTCGATTTTTCTAAACAAGAAAGGTTATTAGTCCACCCTATGGCAGAAAACCCATTTGATTACTTTTTACATATATTTTCGGAGAATTTCTTACAGTTCATTGTTTCTCAAACAAATGAATGTGCTGTGCAACTTTTCTTGAATACAACACATGAGCAAGCACGAATAATAAGATGGAAGGACGTTACGAAAGAAGAGATGCTGAAGTTTATAGGGTTACTTTTACACACGAGGCACATAAAAATGAACCGTATCCAGGATTACTGGAAACGGGATGTTCTACACAACATAAGCATTTTCTCCGCAGTTATGAGTAGAAATCGCTTTTTACTTATATTACGCGCTCTTCATTTCTCAAACAATGATGTAACACATCCTGAAGTGTTATTATAATCAGAGAATGTGTGATATTTATTATCCCGGGAAAGAACGAAGTTTGGATGAGAGCATGGTCCTTTGGCGGGGACGGTTACGATTTCGGCAGTATATCCCAAATAAAAAACATAAGTACGGGATTAAGTTATATATACTTACGGATCCAAAAGGTTTGGTTTTGAAAATTGCAATATATTTGGGAGCACTGGACGATGGAACAAGAAAATGACATACAAAGAAGGTTGTTATGAATCTTTTAAGCGAAAACCTAATGCAGGCCACAGTGTATATATGGATAATTTCTACAATAGTTACAGTTTGGCAAAGCAATTACTTGAAGTTAAAACATATTGCACATGTGCTCTTAGGTTATGTAGGAAATATTGTCTAGAACAAGTTAAATCTAAAAAGTTAAGAAAAGGTAAGGTGATTGGGAAGTATTTAGATGGGATTTTAATAGAGAAATGGAAAGATAAAAGGGAAGTCGCATACATTTCAATCGAATTTGAAAATAATATGATTGAGGTAACCTGTTGTGCAATACAATAAATACATGTCAGGCATTGATCGCCATGATCAAATGCTTTCATAACAACACAATATTGAAAGATCACTGAAGCAACAGCAGGCTGAACATGTTTTGTCACAGAGGAATGTTCGAAGTGATTCAAGGAAAATCAAAAGAAAACAGTGTAAATCATGCTATAAGAAAATAAAGAAACCCAAAGATACCATCTACGTCTGAAAATCATGTCCAAATGCACCGGGATACTGTTTAGATTGTGCAAAAATTACTTATATGTAGGTCACATTTTTGTTATTTTTTCTGGACATTTTATATTTAGAAGTAGACTTACTTTGTCATTTATCTTGCGTGTCTTCTGTTTGAAATATACCTTCATTTTGTTATTGTTTTGTTTGCGATACCTTGAAACAACTTCATTATCATGCTCTTACGCGTGATCGGCTATTAGAAGTAAACCGCTTACCGTGTACCCATCACGATTTGGAGAATAATGCTCACCTAATATAAAAACAAAAGTCAAAACATCGTTATACTTCTGGAGTGCATTAAGTCGTTCTTTTTAAATACTAAAAACGTCATTTGTGAAGTTGGCTCATGGGAAAGTTTGGTGCCGCCAAATGGGCAGTGAACATATTAAAAAACACGGATTATGCAAGTCAAGTCAGCACAACGCAACAATTAAATTGCAATTCACACCATCAACAAATCTTTCTATGTCATTCATTTATGTAATAAACTTGTATTATAAATAAAAAAGACCAAATTTAAGATTATCCCTAGCAATAAAATAAGAATAACACAGACGGCAAATTATAAATTAAGTTATAAAGATCCCTAAAGTGATAAGACCTTAAAAAACAAATTAATTTAAGTTAAGATCAGAAAATAACTACTGATAATAGAAAATGCATAATTGTTACAAAACAACCAGACAGCAAAAAACCTGGACTTTAAATCCACTACGTAATACAAACGTCACACAAAATAAACGTATATAAGCAGATTATGTATAAAAAATAAACGAGTTGTAAATCTGTGTTTTTTACTTGATCACTCCAATCGCCTTTATAGGTCCAAAGCCTATAATTAGGGTGGTTGAGGCTGTCCATCCCCTTGAAAGCATCAAAGCGTTTAGAGGAATTAATTTACACCCCTTGAAAGATCCGAGCCTTCTTTGGACAACAGAATAGTTGAGGCTAGCTACTCCTTTCAAAGGGTGGGTTCTTTCATTATAAGACGCAAAGTGCGAACTAGCTCTGTACCATTAATAAGTACGGACTACCTCTGTATCAGCACTATTGGGAATTAAACCTAAAGGGTGCGTTGTGGCAAATTATGTTCAAAATTCAAGTAATGCAATGTATCGATGAAAGTAATTGTAATTGATACATAAATTTTAGCCAGACAATAATTAAAGGCTTTTGTACTATTAATTCGATTTTTGGCGTGATAAGCCATAATATTCTTCTTCATAGATCAACTCAATGGCACAGCAGTTGATGGTGTTTACAGTGAAATCAGACAATTGTGTCAAACTTATTTGACAGTGATAGATAGATAGATAGATTGTCTATTAAAGCATTATGCGATGCACATATGCCATTGTGATTATTTTATTTCTTGCTGAGGTTTCAAGAACATTTAACCTATAATTGCAGAACTTGATTCCAGAAAGGTTGGCACGCTCCAAATACTACAAGCGCTACTATAGAACTGCATCGAAGGTTGATCTCCCCAAGTTCAATTAATTTCATGTGGTCACCAACATCACCAAATCTCATTCTTCTGGATTTTTTCTGCGGGGTACTTAAAAAATAACTTTTCGACAAGTTAAATTAAAAGATGTCCGGTAAATACATAACATACCGATTTTACGTGAAACACAATTGTGAAATCATGGGTGTACAGAACAATACTGAAAATACAACGATTTTAATATTTATCTCTATCTGTAACCAGCATATAAAGTATAGCATAGCATTTATCAAAATCACTTTAATAATTGTATGTAATAATGCTAAGCAAACATTTTCTACCATCGTACTTAAAATATTGACCTTTAAGAAAACTGCAGAACATAATTCACAAAAATGAAATATTTAAATGAATTGTAAATAATTACAGCAAACTAGTACAATACACCAAAGTAGAAGAGGTTGAAAGCTTAAATTTCACATGTTAAACTCAAGTATCGCTAGAGCTACGATTATATAAGATGATAAATTAAGAACAAAAATCAATTCTTAGTTGGACTGCATCACGACATTTCATTTTTCCCCTATTTTTTATAACCGTTAGTGCACAACATTTTCGTTAGCACGTCAACTTTCTTGTGGATTAATTTCGCGAGTTTAATTCTCAAACAAACTTGTTGAACAATTTATTCATGGATAAATTTCCCAATATATAAATAACAGACATACTTGCCTTCGATAGTCCAACACATGTACGTTAGTCGTTATAGTGATATCTACACAAAGTAAAAGGAGAGTTTGCAATCGGTTATTATAAACAATTTCCATTTTAAATATCGCTATAATGTCATTTGCTATCGCTTGATGAAAAATACAATAAATAACTGAGATTATATAAATTTGTAAATAAGTGTTCACATGTATAGTGTGTTGCCTAAATATACGAATGTGTTACACAAAATCTTGAAAATGCATAAATATATGCAAGGGTCCACGCCCAAAATTCTCAACTGAAAGTTAGTTACGAAGATGTAATAAAATAAAACGCAAAGAAACCTGAAAAATGTAAAAAAAATTAGAACGCAAATTTCAAGCAACTAAACGGAGTCTAATTTAAATTTCTAACTTTTAAATCTACTACAGAATATTTGAATAACTTCATCCTTAAACACTTTTAATGCTCAGATTGTTAAGCAAGATTAACAATGTACGTAGTTTAAGTAAAACAACGCGACGATGAATGAAAATGTTCTATGAACTCCCAGAATGTTACATCTCAATATGAATTTTTTTCTTGTGGAGGTAAGCTACAAAAATTACACTTTTCCTTAGTTTCGGGGTTAACAAGTTTATATCTAGAAACGAACCAACTTCTGGTGAATATTCTGACTTGGCACAACGAGAGGTAATGCTCCGAAACATTGAGATTCTTTAGTGGAATTAAGTTAAAATCTCTGATTGTAAGTCCATACCTCTTATGATGACGTTCAGCGATGTGAAAACCTTAAAGACGGACATTTCTTGGCATATCTGCTCTGTAAGATCAACACAAAAGATATAGGACAAGCTTCCGAAACCGTATTCACTTTTATATGGACCAGCTATTTGGAGAAACTTCCGGGGTCTCAATTTCGCGTTAAATTTGAGGAGTTATGACATAGCATCTAAGTTTTAATGGAGGCCACTAGGGTTATTAAGTTCGCTCAGTGCGCAATTCTTCTGGAGGAGGCGACTTCTATTTTGTTCTGTGGAGATTATTGTGCTGCAATGACAACTATTTTAATGGGAGCTTGAAATTTATTGAGCTAAAAGTTTTTTGTTTAATTCAGAAATTTAAAACGTTACACAGGAATCCTGCCAGGAATTCCTATTTGAAATAAGGCCCACTGAAGTATAGTATAAGTTTCACTAATAAGATTTACTAACGATTTTACAAAGACAGTCTGACGACATTCATTGCAAATATGGCAAAACTAAACCTCCTTAGAATGTCCAGTTGAATGAGCCTCCAACTGTTTGCTTTTCTTAAACGCCTGAGATCGATCGCATTTTAGTATATTGGTTGCACTTTTTCCCATCTGTACTGCAATCGTCTTTTTATAAATCCTGGTTTACTTTTCATCTTTCTGAAAATTTTTAGGTTCCTAGAGGATTTTGTCACTAACTGCTTTCCAATTTAATAACATTTACCTTTAAAGTAATGAAGATTGTGGTCAAATAATTTTCATTGGCTTCAAAATTGCAGCTATATTTTGCAAACAAATTTCATTGCTCAAAGAATTGATATCATTCGCATACCCGATTTTGCCGTGGAAGGTTTTTTCCTAATGCAATTTTCGCTGAATACATGTGAGGCGTCGCAGCAAGGTTTATTAAAGAAGAAGAAGATTAGGATTTTACCAGTGTATCAGATGGTATTTTCCTATACTTAGACCTGCAGCTACAATTTTAGGCCAACAGGTTATTTTTGATGGAATAAAAACTTTAGGAATAATATCGAGGTCATAAAGAAAGTTTGCCATATTTTTAAACCATACAGTAACATGACGAAATTTTACTAAATAATTTCAGAAACGCTAGTTTAACAATCTTTTGAGCTTTATTGACTAGTACAGAATGACTCCATCATCCCAAAAGACCTCGAAAGCACGAGTTTTGCCGTATCGACAATTTCTACAATACCAACTCTTAAATGTAACTTGGTATAATTAAAGATAAAAAGGATGATATTTTGTATTTGGGATAAGCTGATTAATTTGTTAAATTATTCAGATACAATTAATTGCATGTCCTTTGTTAGTATACGAAATTACTTTTAATTGTTAATTCTTACTCCGTGGTAGTCAGCGCTGGTTGGGTCTTGAGGCATTTAAACGCTTTTCTTATTTAGCCATTTTAATTACACGAACGTAGAAACCACAACTGTGGCTGTCATTGATAATTGTTGTGATTACAATTTAGTCCAAATTGTGGCTGTTGCTGCGTATTAAAGTTGGGAATATTCAAATTGGAACTATTTGTTTGAGACCCCGCGAAATTGAAATTTTACTTTTTTTGTAGACAATTGTTATTTTGGAAACAGCGTAAATTTAGTCCGTCTTTTACACATAATAGAGCTGATTCTAAACTATTTGGTGATATTTGATCAGATGAAACTTTCTAGAGACTGATTTAAACCAGAAACATATGTAACTGTGTGTTATTATTCATTACCTAGCGAGATTCTTGAATTTAAAGTGGCTAAAAGTGATCCAATTCTGTAAACATTTAGAGTGCATTCTTTCGAATTTTATTTTAAACGGATTCAATCAAGCGCCAAAGCTCGCTCTAGAAATAATATGTTGGACCTTTGACTACTTCCAAAGCAACGTTTTTTAATCAGTTCCGCACAGAATATAACAATAATTTGTTTATATTTGCATTAGAGCCAGGTGCTGCCAAAATTGTGACCCGGATAAATTCAGATAACTCTAAAGTATTACCGCGATAACTGAGGATTTTGCTTAATAGATAGATATGAAAGCTTGTTGGATGGCCGTTTCTACTTGCTTGGTTAATAAGAATTTGATTTTGGGAAGTTTTCATTTTGCTTGGTAATATTTTTGCGGGACGTAAAATGAATTTATTAATTTCTAAATTTTCTAAAAATGAATTTTTGATCGACACCAGGTTGTGCTATGGAGTGTATAAGTATAAATTGTTATTATATTTTATTTTATGATTTAATTCAATTTTAAATACATAGGAATAATAATTATTAATTAATTACGGGCAATGTCAATGTCCTAAAGCAAAGTACCAACGCATTACTTCTTAATCAGAGTATAAATTACGTTACAATTTAATGCGCTATATTTTCACGTTTCCCATATTTAAACGTGTTTAAATCGTCAAATCAAATTTTAGGTCCATACTTCATTTCATTTTTAGCTTAGATGTTTTCTGTAGTCTATGTTTGCAGTTACAAATACGGTAAGCGCCAAAACAAAAGACACTGCATTTTAGAAGCTTATGAAGCATAATCGCGTCAAGTGTTATACGTCGCAATGGTTCCCATGGAAACTCCACTTTGTTTATTCGAATGAACTAGCAAAAATTTTCGAATTGGTGCTAACGACGCAAGACAAAACTTTTATTGTTGAGCATTATTTTCGTTCATACGGAATTGAGCAGTCGAATGGACCTAGTTTAATAACGGTTGCCAAACAGTTCAGAGAAGAGTTTTATATGCCACCACCGACTAATAAGGACTTGTTAATAGTCGTTGCAAAAGTTTGACCCAAAGGAAGTATTCCAACTCCATGTAAAGGTTACACCGCTTGCCAGTTACCAAATCAAGGAAGACCTCTGCAATAGGTCTTAAAATCTCCAAAAAGAGGTTTGCGATGAGCGTAAATGAAGATAAATTTTAGTGAATCGTCTACCCGAAGGGTATTTAAAATATTGGTGGTTTTGCCTATAAAATACAGACTGGACAACATTTGAATAATATAGACAAAGAAGCAAGAGTATAGTATTTCAATATTAGCAATGATTTATAATAAACCCATGTGTCTTTCGAATGTATGGTTTTCTGAAGAATATCACATACATCTGAATAGATCTATCAATTGACAAATAAATCTTTTTTTTTGTTTTGAACGGTCAATCGTCATCACAGAGAAATCCCTTTACAGTGACCGTGCAACGATTTGGTGTGCAGGGTCTATTGGACCCTTATTTTGTGGAATCGAACGTAGAAAATCCGTTACTTTAAATAAGATATGATAGAGAACAAATTCGAACACCATTTCTGAAAGGTCTCCGACAATTCTGACGTGCCACAAGTCTCCAATTCAATACCGAATGGGGCTACTTGCCACACAAGAGCGTCTCTAGATCTGCTTCATCAAAATTTTGGGAGCCCCAGACTTTTCATATCCAGCACATTCACCGGACCTCACCACTTGTGATGCTTACATTTGGGCTATGCTGAAACAAACCATTTTTACGAAAAAATCCACCGGGAATTATTGATGAGCTTACTGCAAAATTGTATCCTTCAGAAAAATGTAACAACCTATTTTTACAAATATTCTTGACAATCTTGTTAAACGTTATGTGTACTGCCTGGAACGTAATGGCGAGTACATTATCCTAATTTCTAATGTTTAATAAAGCTTTAGCTGAAAGTGTCTTTTGTTTTGGCGCATACCGTATAATACTTAATTTTTGAGATTTATTAAATTTAACGTTACCTAAATGCACATCTAACCTAATTGTGAACTGAGAACATGGACCACGGTGTTCATTTCTTATTTTATACGTTGGTTGGGATTAACAGCTAGCTTTGATAGCCTCGTCTGGCAGTAATGCTGTAGGCACGTGGTTAGACTCAGTGTCTTGACAAAGAAAATTTTCTTACATTTGCTTAGCCCTTCGCAAATATCTTACCGACTACGCCAATTAACTGTTTTCAAAATAAAAATGTGTTTTTAAAGGCACTAAAAAGTAGAACGATGTTTAAAGACTTTGTTGAACAATTCAGCTACTAAATAGTTTGGTGCTGCATCTTATGTAATATAATATTGCAGCTTCGGCATAGATATAATATATTATGTCACATATACCTGTTTGAATATATAACATAGGTTTATTTCCTTTCTGTTTAGCTTGACTAATATTCGATTGCATTTGGTTTTTTAAACTTAATTTAAAAATTTTGTTAAAATAAATTGTTTAGATCTTTTAATTAAATATAATTTATTAATTGACCATAATTTATCAGTCTTTATTTAACATCGGGAATTTTACTTATCGTTAATTTATCTGCTCCGTTTGTGTTACGTTTTAACTCACGTAAATTATAATAAAATATACGACGATTGTCTGTGCTAACTAGCTCATCCACAAGGAGTCGTAGAGTGGCATATGTAATTTAGACAATAGCGTTAACTAGTAGAATTGATCCTCGCTATATTATCCGTAGTTCGATAGACGGCGGTAATTAATTTCTAAACGGAATTGGTTTTCATTATAAGTGGCGAAGTATCTGTAATTCCAAATTTAATATTAGAGCAAATAAGGCTAAATAATCATAGTTTCGGTATATAATCGTACACAAACATTCGTTTAACATGTCAAAAATTTATACAAGGTTATACAATTAGTAGACGTATAGAACTTATGGTTAAAATATAAGAAACAAGCGATTATTTATATAAAAACTGGATTTGCACGACACATGCGGTGCGCTAACGTTGAACTTTTCACGGACACGGTGTTCTTAATATGCCACAAGATAAATAATTCAAAACAAATTAATCTTACTCGATTTTCAGATACTTTTCTATCCTATAATTTAAAACGTAGAGTTATTCTACTCATAATTAAAATAATTTCTCGTAAAATTTCGTGTCATACTACAATATAATATCAAGTAATTATTGCCATTAATTATTAATGATCTAAATTATGTGTAATAAAATTTATTTCAGAGAATCTCCTTTACTCACATTATTTACTTTACAGAAGGTAATGAGTTGATTATCTTAATTGTAGCCAAAAATAAACAAAAAGTCTTTAATTATTTGAAAACTTTAAATTTGAATAACTGGTTTATAGATATTACCCTGTGGATAAACAAGACATTGTAAATTACTTTAGGATTTTCTTTAAAAACTTTAAAAATTCATTACAAATTCTTCGTGAAACGAAATTTAAAATACAAATCTTTAAGGTATTCTACATAATTTTCAGAACGCTAGTTAAATTAGTTGTTCATTAACAGAATACTTTCAAAAGATTTTGTGATATGGCTAATGCCTAATAATATATAACAGTTTACATAAGTAATTAAATAAATAAGCGCTTTTAGACCTCAATTTTTGCGACTCCCAAGCAGGCTCGTTTCCAAAACCAGAGGCTGGGCGGCAACCAATACAGAAATAAATTAAGAAGCGGGCCCCACAATTTGCTTGTTGGATACACTAGCGAAGCGGGCACCATTTAGGATATTCGTACAAGACGAGTACCAGGACCAGACGGATATCCTTGATGACAGGAAAAACTAGCCGACCTCGTAAGAAGCCTTCAATCAACTGCCCGTAAGATCTTTGTTACAACGGGAAGCAATAGTAGCAAGGGGGCCTAGTACTGACACTGAATAAGAAACTAAAATGTTTGAAATTGTTATTACAATTAACAAAATAACATAAAAGTAAGTATTTACATCATCTTTTACGACGAGTATCCTTAGAAGTCTTCAGCGAAAAGTCGAAAACACAAAATTCCAATCTACAATCGATGCGAAACTGACACTTCAAAACTCGCGTGTTAAATTAATATAAAACGCCTTCGGCCTGTTGTCGTAGAATTAAGATTCATAACAAAGCTGATTCAAGCTAGAAGACCAAAATAACGTAAGTATGTATTATTTAAATACCTAAACTGTACAGGGACCAATAAGAAGATTTTATATTAAACTTTTTTATTACGAATATTAATTTACAACGTACCAATTTTACTAAACACACCGTGGTGCATTTAATTGTTCGTGGATAAATTTCAATTCCATCACGTTTTTTTAGTGAAATAGTTCAACCTATTTCAAATGATTTCAATGTAATGAATTATTTTGTATAATTTCTTTACAAACTTCGAAAATGTGATAGTTATCGTGGACTCTTTCTTTGCCCACTAAAGAGTATTATAAGTGAAATTTCTTGACCTCTACTATTTTGTGCTCTACATTTTCTTGGGCTTGTTCCATTTTTGTAAACACTTTATGTTGTTTATGCAATATCTGTCGATACCTATCTCATGTAACTTGAATACAACTTGAAGCTTTCCCAAAATCTGTATTTACTATAAATTTATTCAATTTGGCAGGCTAGTGTGCAATTAATTTGAGATTTTCTCCAAAAACCTTCTAGTGGTTACCAAAGAAATAACTGCGGTCATTCCCGGTCCGCAATTTCCTTAATAGGTAAAAGGATTTTAAATCTTGCTACTTTACTAGCAAGTTTCAAGTCAGCATTGCCAAAATTCTATGACGCAACTCTGTTTGTTGGTAATTATATTCGGCTTCATGTGATTTCTCCGAGACTTACTTGGAAGTTTAAGCTTGTACGCAACATTCATTACTGAAAACCATCAGCTTTAGATTTTATTGCTAGAGATAGATGGCCGTCAATTCATGATGATCATTTCCCCTTATGCATTAGAATCTATAAAAAAGTTATTTATTAAACTTTCAGTTAGGGCAGAATCAAAGCTACAATTGGCACCTCAAAAAGAATAAACTGAGTAATTTCAATTAAAATTTTAAATATCATAAACAAGCTTTTGCTTATTAAGTATAGTGAATCAAATAAGACCCGCATTTGATTTATTTGGCAACCCACTTTAGGGGTCTTAATACTCCCTTCCACTCCCGAGTGGGGTGTTTGTTTGCATTCATCAAAATTTTATGGAGGATTGAAGGTGTACAAAGTTTTACAATATTCAGGAAATTTTACTAACCTTAAAATAAGAAGAGTATGCGTACTTTGTTGTAAACCGAGGGCTATTGTCTACAAAATAGAGTGAACTAATTTCAACTCTGCTCACTAGGTGGCGATTGTCTTTAATCTCATGATAAATCGTTTACAGCAGCTAAGCCAGGCCTTACTTCGAGAGCAATTTGCTTGAAACATCAAACGTGCTTATTGTGATTATCTTTAGAAGGCATTGATCCGATTCAAATCATTTTGTATGCTGCATATTTGCTTTAAAAGCTGCATCTATTAACAATTAACAGCGCCCGTTGCATAGTTTAATCTTTTGATTTTAAATAAAGACAAACTTAAATTTTATTTTAATTTTTATTTCGTTTCTAACTGAGAATATTTAAGTTGTACTCAAAAAGTTTGTCCGTATATAATAAGAATGTCCTCTTTTATTTTTGTACTAAAATTTTGATTCATTCCAAAATAATTTTTAAAAGCGTTTGCGTTTAATTTTTAGAATGTGAACTGGGGCGTTGACCTCCCATGGCAGGTTGGCATAAAGTCACGGGGGTCGTAATTGCAAATATCAAATCTACCCAACTCAATCAATAAACTGCCAAAAAAAAGTTTGAGCTTGCAGGGAGCCAAAACAACGCTTGGTTACGCCACTGGATATAAACCATTCAAATGTTAGAGGGATTTGAACTCCATTAAATACAGTCAAGAAACAAAAAAGAGTTAAAAACATATACAGCATATCACGAGAATTACAAATTTACACAGATAAAACAAATTATTGAAAGTAAAAGTAGGGAAAGCATACATATATGTTTAATGTAAAACTCGTAATGACATAATAACTATGTATTTACATACATCAAACGAAGTACAAAAAGTAAAAGTGGCGAAAGCATCTTTGCACGACGTTTATGTTGTCTCAATGTCGTTAGGTAAGTTACTGTTTCTAAAATACCGTTGTATGTAAATGTGGCTAATAATTTAACTGTTTAATTCCCTATTTTTTGATCCTATTAAATAACATTGTTATAAATAAATAAGACCCGCTACAAGAAAACATGGTGATTAGATCTTTTATGTATAAGTCAAGATTTTAATAAATTCAGGTAGGTAAGTTCTTTAACCTTGAAAAAAAACATTCCGCCTGTCTTCATTGATATATGGTTCTACGGCATGGTTGGAAATATTCGTAATTTGTAACTATAAATATAAAACTTTTTTTGCGAATATTTTATTAGGGAATTGCATAGTTAATCTGCGGATTTGTTTTTTAGTATCAATGGAAACAACTAGTTGTCTTGTAAAATTAGGGATTCGTGACTAATGTATTCTTAGCATTCTTAGCATTCTTTAACAATTAATAATAATAGAAGATATTGTTTATATAACATTGTATAGTGTTTAAATATCATGTTTATTATTAAATTATATACCTGACATGTTAATTGACTTTCGTTCTATTCTTGCCATCTTCCTGTTTTAAAAACTTAATTATATTATAATCTGGGAGGTTATTTAGATTCTTCACTCAAGATGATTGATTAAAGTATGTCTTATACAGGGTGTATTTAAAATAAATACCAATGTGTTTATAGTAAATTACGTATTTTTTTTAAACCAGTTTTCGGAGTAACATCAGCAGGGCTAATTTTAGCTTAACTGAAAAAAAGATTTTTTTTACTGTAGTTCTTTAACTTACGGACCACTATAACGTTTCTGGTATTCAGTAGCAATTTTACAGTAGTCTAGTTTACTACTGTTTCGACGTGTCGAAACTTTAATTTATAGGTGACAAAGTAGTTTATTGTTATCTAAATTCTTGATAGATATGTTACCGTTAATCTTTACATCTGTAAATGTTTCTGTTTCTCTAAGCCCGTATTGCAGATACGGTAATTGAGGTTGCATCTGTTTCTAATATAAAAATTTTATAATAAAATTGTTTTAATATGATGGAGCTTTACAAAGTGCTTCTTTCAATACCTTTGTGGCTATTATTGGGTGGAAGATTTTCCATTCAGGCTTCTTTAAATAACAGCACATAGTATTTTATTTTTGCATTGCGCGATTTTTTCTATTTGCGGTATTTACGGTTTTACCTAGGTAGTTTACACAACCTTGTGCTATTATCGTTTTATTCGGTTTTACCGTTAGATCTGCATTTTTTAATCTGTTTAAGACGTTATTTAAATGTTCAATATGTTCTTCAATAGTTTTACTGAAGACGGTGATATCATCGAAATAGGATTCTGCGCCGTCTAGGCCTATGTTAGTCAATTTTTTTAATGTGGCCAGGGAACCTTTTAAGTCCAAAGTACCACGATCCATTTTTGCCCTGTCATCTTTTAACGAATTTCATTTGCTAATTATAAAAATTATGTCTAAACCACTTCTAGAATTTATTTCATGTCATCATTTGTATGTTACACCCATACTTATGGTTACCTTAGGAATTTCAAATGACAACTTTCGTTTTGAATTAAGTTCTTTGGTGATTAGTTTAACCAATTTTCTATCTAAATAAGCTTTTCGGTGATCAATTGTGAATTTGATACGCGCAGTCGCGCAGAATCAAGGTTTGAGTGATTATGCTTTGTGTCCTACCACAGTGTCTATAGACCGGATATTTCACTTCAAATTTAACTTACTACTGATTGGCAAATTCTAGAAAACTATTTATTTGTTGTGTCAAAAATTTGTTGCTAATAATGGAGTAAGCTGTGTAATCGCTTCTATTAGATTTATTATCTAATTTAGTTATCATTATAGTTTTTTTTTGCTTTCATGCACGTTCTTGCAACGTTTCGAATCTAGTGGGAGAAACCAATTGGTAGCATTTAAGAAATCTTGTCATGCCGAAAAGTAACTTATTACATGGATCGTGGATTTCCAGTTGTATTTATCTAGCTTGACAGTCCCGTTTCAATTCCCTTACTACCGGTATGTGTTTCTCTCTGCAATACCGCCTCACTTGTCGCTATATGATCAAGAAAATCGGATACACTTTACTTTTTTTTTAATACAAAAGTATTATCGTTATGGTAAATTCCTATATTACAGCTCTCTTGTAAATTTTTAATAATCGATTGACCCTAAAATTTTGAGAAACCTCAAAGCCAGCTTAAGTAATTCTTATTCATTTGCACAGCTAATTTTATAATTTGATTTTAATGTTGAATTTATAAAAAGGACAACTTTGAATTTGCTTTAAACATGTTAATTTCGATCTTTTCGTATTGAACAAAATACCGCCCTCTTTTCAGTTGCAACTGAAAAAATAGATCAGCCCATAATTTATTTACATAAATTTTGGGTTCCGCTGGAAAGAATTAAATACAAGAAGGTTTGTCCTAAACTTTTTAATACCTAAATTATTTTAATTCTTGCTTTCATTGTATAATTTCGCTACAAAGCTAACATGATCTCGTCTGCCTCACAGATATAGCTTATCTTTGCAAACATGCTATTTGGAACACAACCCCATGATTTTGATTTATATCATTTCCAAATCAACTTTTTTTGTTTACCAAAGATATTGTTATTGATTATTCAATTGTCGTATTCGTGTCAAATATGCGCTACTATTTCTCAACACTTAACATACTTTGGCTATTTCGCATATTTTCTTTTACAGGCTTACAAATTGTAACAAATACGGGTTGCGTTCATAAAGTTACGTTTAGTAAATGCACCAACAATTATTAACGTTTAATCAAGTGCTACAAGTTTAGTTCTTATCTTACTCTTCTTAATATTCATGCATATATTTCGCCTTTAATATACGCGGTGCACACGAAAAGTGTCTATTTCTTTTTACAGGTTCTACTCTGCGGCGGTCTTTTATTGGAATAAAGGCGCTCATTAGTTTTACTTTTTTCGCTATTCCACCTCACTACTTTTTCCTTTTAGAACAAATAAATATTTTCAGCGCTCACGAAGATCCAACGCCGCACACTCCGAGAAGTTGTTCTAATCGGACAACCTTTTCTTTGTATACGTAAGATATCGTTCGATTTTGAGGTTTGCTTGTTATTACTCCGTGGCCAAGTGCATCTCACTCCCTCTTTCTTTTTATTTAGTACAAAGTTTTATTCTGGTGCCGTGATTGTCAAATATTTCTTCAACTGGCATCTAAAAAATCATCAGATTAAGTTGAAAAGAATTATACAACGGGAAGGGGCTAGCTTAAAGACTAGTTGCTCTATACATGATATGCGAAAATTATCGATTGCCGTTTTCTGGTTTAGACCTTTGTAATTAACGCAAGGCCTGACGTCTTAGCTTCTCTTCTACTACTAACGCTTCCCATGCCAAGTTAATATACATTGCAACAATTTTAACGAAGTTTAGGTCTGTATTTTTCGATCTAAGCCTTCCGGACTCCGGTTTAATTCCTAAAGTGCTGCTGGTACTGTTGGGGATCCGAAAGATTACGTAGCAAAGAACTTGATACCATCCCATTTTTGGCTCTTACAGTGTCGTTGATCGTAATGCATCTTTCATTGCGCTCCTTGCGGTTTAAGGTGACGAACTGAGTTAAACATGTACCTGATGCCTGTCTTCCCATAACAATTGCATCAGTTCTCGCGCTCAATCCAATTTGCAAAGACGTTCCATTAAATTAGAACATACCGTCTCTGTATGTTGGTCCTCTATTACAATACCTATAGGGTACCTTGGACAAGTCTCTGCAATCGTAAAGATGTATCTGTTTCCGCACTTTGTGGTCTTTAGTGGTCCCGATGTGTGAATTATTAATTATGACCATGGCTCAAGGACTAATGGGAATTTAACCATTGTTTCTCTGTACTTGACCTTTCATCCTCCCAATTTTTGACATTAATAACAAATGTCTCTGATCATTTTGCTCATGCTTGTCAACCAGTAGTGTATGTACATTTCTGTATTTTCTTATGTGGATTTAGCCTGTAGTGATTTCGGCACTACGATTAAAGTTTTTCTTCTTATTTGTCATCAATAACCCATCTTTCTAATTTCTATCCCTGTCAATTCGAACAATTCAGTACAGCTCAAATACACAGGTTTGTCCCTAATCTCCACAAATTATACATTCTTTCGGCTTATAGGTTTTGAATTTTCGTTTATCGTTTCATGTATACGTAACACTATAATTCTTCGGTCTAAATATTGAAAAATTATTTCTATCTGTAAATTTGATTCCGTCTTTTTGTGGTTGCTACTGTTTCTATTCTTGTAGAAAACTTTTCGTTGCGATTAAGGAGACTTTGGTTTTGAATTTTCATAAATTGGCTACATTTGTTTGGGTACTACTGTGCGACTTCACTGGCTGCTTCGACGTTAACCAGTTTGTGATATAATAAATAGAGTTTGTTACGGCTTAGACAGCCATACTCTTTATTTCGTACCTTGCAGTATGTGTCAATGTAACTGATACGTTTTTGATCAAATCTAAATAAATTTATTTCACGTTGCAAAGAATTTAATATCCTTTAACATTAATTTTTATCCACTTTTGGACTTTGCTAACAGGATGAAGAATATTTAGTTTTGGATTATCGCTTTGCCATTTAATCTATTTTTTTTAGATAGTTTTACATTTTTTCTACCTGTACTTTGTTCAACTTTAGCTAAAGTTAGTCCGGAAAGAATTTATTTTATTACTTGATATTTTAGAGTAAGATATGCGCAGCTGTGACGAGATTTATTTAATTGTAAAGAAGATTTATTTAATAAATGTTGTACTGTTAAGGGTTTTTTGTGAAACAACTATTTTAAGGACCTACACCTCTTTATATTTCTCTACTGAGCTACGATTTGGTAAACAAAATGATTTTATTATCTCATAAAAATAACAATAGGGATCGAGACAGGGCGTCTGGAACGATATTGGATTTCCCTTTCTAGTGGATAATCTCAAAGTCGAATTGCTTCAGTTTCATACACCAACGGGCCAGATGGCTATTTCAAATTTTGTAGCCATATCAGAGAGGAATGATCAATAAAAACCTTAAAATGCATTCCTTCCATATAAGGCCTAAACTTCTGTATACTAAATAAGATCGGTAACAATTCTCTGTCTGTAACGAAGTAGTTCCTTTCAGCGCCTTTCAGTGCCAAAGGCATACGCTATAACACGCTCCACTGCGTCAAACACTTGGGTGGGTCCGCACCCAACTCCAACATCCGATGCATTGCACTGAATAGAGAGAACTTTAGAAAAATCGGGAGATGCCTGCAAAAGAGCCGTTGTAAGTATTCGTTTAAACCTGTGAAAGTCTTATCCCACTCGGTCAGTCCACTCTATAACTTCATTTTTTCCCATTAATAAGTTCTAATAGGGTAGAAATTTCAACGGAACAATCTTTAATGACTTGCCGAAACTACGAAAACCTCCTAAAAACTTTTAATCTCGATGGTCTTTGGTTAAGTTTTTGGGTCAGTACAAAGGCTATCCCTGTCCACCATATAACACAAATACGTAAACTTAGACTTGCAAAATAAGCACTTAAAAAGATTAATGGCGAGATTGGCCTCTCGTAATTTTGATAATACCTGTAAATGTTCATTAAAAGTGGATGTGACCACCAAAATGTTATCTATATAGACAAAGACCGACGTACCTATAACAGGGCTAAATAAAGTGTCCATCACACGCTGTTGAGTAGCAGGGATATTGTTAATTTATGACCTGTGCTGGGAAATTTTTGTGCGATTGGTTGTCGACCTTTTCATCTCACGAAACTTCTTCTTGTAGTGTTCCGCTCCCGACACGAGGAAATAACTGGCTTCGGCACGTTGCTTTTCGGGAGGTGTACCGTGTATCTGATGCAAAACGCCGACCCATGCGATTCCATCATGAGTTCCGAAGACTTGCCGAAAAATGACAAGCTCGATAAATATGGGTAATTTCGTCAACACCGACAGTTGCCACCACGCCTAAGAACTGGACCGTGGCATGCCCCAACGGTAAGCAGAAGTACACCGAAGCCTAAAACGACTCATTTACGTCACGCTGACAAGGTCTACCTGATGTAAGCCGGAACATGTCCTGTATCACGCCGGAGGAGATAGAGGACGAGTGCGGTAGTCCTAGTGGATACCGGTAAGGACGACGTAAAACTGGCGGCAAGCTCGTTGGCCAGACCTCTGCTTGGCACCAGCCGCTCACGTTGTAAAACTCAGTAGGGGTTGTGGAGGAGACTAAGTATCTTGCGAAAGAGCAATTGTATACGCTAATTCACTGCTCAAGCTGGAAGGTGGTATGAAAATGTGATGCCATATAAGGGGCTTAAGCGTACCTTCTGATCCAGAGCTTTCTGCCGACTATCGGGGACCTCAGAACCTGGTTCTTTTGAGGAAGCGACATCTAGACAAACCCTACGCTAAAATGAATATCTTAGGGTCGTGATTCCACGGCGAATGCTGACTTTGTTTTTGGACCCGAGGGGGCACTGGCTTTAATGCAGATGGCAAGTGCACATCGGTGTGCACTTACATTTAATATTACGCTCTTCATTGTATGCTATTGATGTAGTTTACTGTTATCTAATCTTGCACAAACGTCCAGAGCTTTACTTCTCGAAACTTTAATCAAAAGATTCTGTTCATTGACTGTATTTATACACATGACCTTTTCGTAATAATCTAAGTTTGAGTCTAATTTATCTGTACCTGCATTTAAAGGCTTTAATAATGTTGACACACGTGTTTCCGTTGTAGTTATACTGCTTATGTTATCACGCTTGTTTGTGTTTCACTCACTTTTGAGCTTATTTTAGCCATGCGGAACTCGTGTTCATATTGCTTTTAATTTTCTTCGCATTCTTTTTCGCTGTCGTACTCTGTTAGAATCATAATTAATTATTTTGCATCGCTAAGTTCGCCAAAGTCTATTCTGTGCGAAGTGCAAAATATTTGTAGTATGGGTATCCGTTTCTTCGTAATTAGTCAAGAAACGGTTTAGCCTTAATCTAAACTTACTCATTTATATATATATTTTTAAAATTTTTACTCGCGACTTGCAAAAAGTTTTTGTTTTAATATCCCACACCTGACACCACCTATTGCCGTGGTAGCCACTGTCAGTTATTTAGCTACCACTGTGCGGTAACCAATAAATGAAAATGCCTTTGGCAAGGAATTGTGCCAACGAATAACTGCTTAACTCTTCTTTATTGAAATGTTACCTATTTTTAAATGAGCTCTTTGCTATGAATAAATTAAGATATTTACGCAATGCAGAAAATTAAAAATCGATTACTCTAAATACTGTAAAATTAATTCAGTAGTAAATATTTGAATAGATTTATGAGTGATCTTTCAGATATTTCCCACCTGACTTTGAATAACATTAAATATTAACAAAGATTAATTTTTGTCAATAACTTTTTGTTAAATTACATGCATTAACATTTAAATGAGAAAATATAATTTTAAAATTTAGTCTTTTGATTTAATCTCGTTAACGAGTTCGCAACTTACGTAGATTGAACCGTTAACGATTGGTGTATTGACCTTTAATTATATTTCGATGTTTTAACAGACCTTTGTGTTGCGTTTGCAGGTAAAGTTCTGTTTACCTCAAGACTTCGTACCTCGTACTAGGGCTGAATTGTTCTTCTTTATTTCTAGATCGGTTAAATCGGTCTTGCTTCCAGATTTATTGAAAAAAGTGGCCTAGTTTGGTAACAATCTTAATTTAATCGGACCGAACTTACAATACAGTTTTTGTATTAATGCGTCACTGAACTTGGCGCTGTAATACTATTTGTATCTTTCTTGCACGCTCATAAGTTACATTTAGAGTAGAGTATGAACACAAATGGAGGCAAGTGAAAGACGTTGCATTGCTATATAAGGTTCTTATGGTATTTCCTCTATTTCGGTTAACTAATCATTATTTGTTACCTTTTGCATACAACCAATCATTATGAAGTTTGTGCGCGTTTACTTAACTAAACGTGTACGTAATTTTTTGTATTTTCAAAATATTAAATACTTACTTTATTATTAGTCAGTCATTCTGTCAAATTTTCTAAAACATTATTTAACCGCAATTCCTCGTTTCATGGAGACAGTCACGTTTTCTATTCATCTTTTAAAGGTATTTTTCTGTAGTTTTGTAAATTTGACGAAATATTCTTTTTAAATCTATTTACCTAACTTGGGTTTCTTAATAGCTACTTGCATTTATTTGCATATGTATTACTTATATCTAAGATTTAATTTTATTGCAATAATGACAATGCTACCTAGCCGTAGACATTGTATTTTGTTACATTTATTTTGGTATAGCCTGTATATAATTAAGTTATTCACAAATTTAGTTGCTTCTAACTTTAATATGCAATAGTTTTATTTTCTTCAAAAATTAATATAATGGGTTGTTCCGATTCTATACAAAATAGATGCTATTTTTAACGTTTTCAGAAAGAGAATTATCTATTTCCTCAAGTTTGGAATAAAATGTATTTAGGTTGTAGTCGTTTTTAGTTTTTAATCTGAAAAGATGCATGGTTTATTATTATAATAATATTAGATTTATGGAGGTTGTAATTTTAAGCGAAGTGTGTCCATCTCCTTAATTTGTTAGATTATATCAAACTTACGCACACGGTGGGATTGTTTCTGGAAATTTGATTTATAGTACAATGTATTAATTCGTTCATTTTCATAAATTATTGAAGGATATTGAAAAGAGTACTTACGTTGGTATTTTAAGAGCAAATTTGTCCCCATTGATTTTTATATAATTTACAATCTATGAAAATTCATACAGATGGATTTTTGTAGGTTTTGGTATAAATATTTTTGCAATTAATTTTAATTTGACTAGCTCCAAGGATGCCTAAATTTGTAAAACCAAAGTGAACTGCTACTGCTTTTTTCCAAAGAATCGTTTTCGGTATTTGAAATTTTGCGATGATTTGACCAGATAAGTCCTATAAACTTTTGATTTTGATAAAGATGAGCGTGAATTAAAGAGCTTAGTTGATAAAGTTCATATTACATTAAATCTTTAATCAACATATGCTTCTACGTGATATGATTAATACTAAAAGTACTGAATTTAAATTGCTATATCGTCCCATATTTGTGGATTGTTAATTTTTATATTACGCTTGTTATTGAACGAATAATTGTTTAAATCCTTATGCTTGTTATTAAACTAGTACAAATGCGAACCATATTATTTTCAGATCATGTGTTAAGTAAATAAATTCATAGCTACTTCGGCCGGGTACTGGGTATCCATAAAAAATTGTTTTTATATTAAAGATGCGTCTTGCTTTATTTTTTTATTGCAAAGAAACATGCGTTTGCTACAATTTTGAACTTCAAAACAAGTGAAAGCAAAACTTTTGATTCTGTATGTTTTATATGGGCTTTATTATGTGTCAACTTATTATTAATTTAAACGGTTTATTTAGTTCTATAATTATTTTGTTATAATCGCGCGCAGTTTACATTAAAAGCGTACTGCTATTGTATGGAGCGTATTATTTTAATTACTTTATTTGGTTTGTCGGTCTTTCCCTTAAGGATCATTGATTTTGCTTAATTATTTACAAGTAAAGTAACGTCAATTAATTTAAGCGACTACTTTGAGTAATGTAAGTTATTAAAAATTTAGATACTATGTACTCTTCTCATACCCACAACTTTAGTTTAGTTTGTTCGGAACCTTTTTAAACTTTAAGTACATATATAAACTAAGAGTTTTCTATATACAATGATTGAAAATTACGAAGAAGCAGTTTTGAATGTACATACGTGTACATTGTTCTCTTCAGATTCCAGAACAACGAGCTGTTTATAATTGAAAGGAAAGACATTTAAATTTCTGAAGAAATTTGGCTGTCCTTTAGCTTTCAAGTATAAACAATTGTATTATTTGGATCCTCAAGGAAAAACATGTATATATTGAATAGTATATTATACAGTGCGTTTCCAATGAAAGGAATAAATTCGATATACAATTTCTAATTAATATTATCGAAAAACGCTCGGACAGGTCAATTAAGATTTTTTGAATTGCATCCTTCAATGTATACGTCAACGCCACATCACTTCCGATTTTTCCAAAAGTGGCACCAACTTTGTTCTTTTAAATAGAACACCCTGTATACTTTTATGATTTTGAATGGCTGATGAAAGGGACTTTTCATTATTATTCCACATGACCTATTTCTGTTTAGAGTTTATTGCAATACTTACAAAATAAGAAATAACAACAAAATTAAACAGAATTGAAAGATAACATTGAAATTTAATAAATAAACACAATCTAACCTAAAGTAAATGCTTTTGTTCCTCAGATAAAAATATATTATCAAACTAAGACGGTTGCCTTTTAAGTAGTTACAAAAACTAGGAAAGAAAACAAATTTTTTGGAACAAACTGTTTTATTGTTTTTCAAAATATTCACCTTTAAGTT
>JAHWXV010005294.1:0-16662 GCA_024586415.1 Phrixothrix hirtus | reverse complement strand
ATTAATTTAATCTTGACATGTAGGGATTTTATTTATTGACGTTAACCTAAATAAACTAATTTTGACAGTTTGATAACTTCAGGTTTATTTATCTGTCAATACGTTTTTATTTTAAATGAAATGACGTCTAAATTGTAGGTTTAAATTTTAATAAAGTTCGTTTGATGTAATTTTGTATTTTAGTTAAGCGATCGCTCAGGTATATTATAATTTACGCAAATCGCCGTTAATTTATAAAATTGGACAATATGTAGGAATAAAAATAGGTAAAAAATAAAAAACGATTTTTTGAAGCCGGCGAATGTAAAAGCCCCCTTAATTTGATATTAATAATTGTGAACCTATGGTATTCTTTTCCCAATAAATTTACATTCAATTCTTAATAATTTCTTATTTTTGTTATGTAAAATATTTTCTTTCAGCATATTGCTTATATATTTCCGCAATTCAATATACAGAGTGTTTTGCAATAAGTGTTGTATGTGGTGCCCATAAATTCTCCATTAGTTACTTACTATTAAATGTTCTTTACCAAGCCTTCATAGTTTTATAATTTAGAGTATTTTTTTGATCAAAATTCTACAAGATTAAACATCCCAAATATTTCATTTTTATATTTTACACCCATATCTATTCTAATTTCTTTCTAGGATCAATGTACAACAATGAAATTATCAAAAATCGTTTTATGATGGTTGCTGGGAAAAAAGTGAGATACACACAATTCGAAGATATGTTTAATATTTTAATTATAATTTTTTAAATTACTCTTCATTAGCCTCTATACATAACTTCGTATACCTATACCAAGATTTAAAGCATTCATGGAAGTCTTCTTATGCACTTAAACTGTTAATTTCAAAAGTTTTTCAATCTTCCTTGTTATTAAACTTGACAAATTTTCTTTGTATCTGGGGTAAGAAAATGAGGCACATGACAAGAACAGAGGTTTCTGACATGCTATCAGAATTTTTCCAACCAGTGCTTTTAGGATTTTCAATCAAAAATTTTTTCATGCCTGAAGTTGCATTTTTCAATGAAAAATGTCTGCGTTTCGATTAGGGAAACCAGCCGAAAACTGTTGCATAGAATGGAGAATGTAAAATGAACCAACACATAGACTTTTGAAAAGGAACTGTTCATACCGTTACTATTGCATAGGCAGTAAGGTGTAAGCCCAAAAACAACCTTGATGAAATTCACTAACGAATCACGCTTGAAATTTAATTATTGGAAATTAATATAGGAACAAAAGACTAATCAATCTATCCTTTACCAATTTCGTTTTAAATTTTCCTCAGGATGCTGGGTGATTCTTAATCCTTCTGAAGTTGCGGTCTATTCCGTAACACAAGAGGTCATGGAGTATCTCACAGATACACGTTACATTTCTATAACTTTTATACCTTCTATGAACTTTGAGTGTTTTAATTTAATTTTTTAGTCTAACTTTAATAATTTTAATTAACGCGAAAAATGATAGCACTAATGATTACATTAATTTATTAATAAAAATTCGTAAACGTATTACAAAGTTAGCTATGAAACCTATTATTAAAAAATAGTCCATATGATAATAAAGAAAACAAAATGGTGCATTTTAGGAATGTTAAAATTTAATGAGACACTCGTTGCACAGCAGTGTATAAAATTTAGTCGATAACCACTCAAATTCATTCCAAAACAATTTTATAAACCACCTAGATGGACTCACTTCATTTTATTAACTATCAATAGTTACTATAGACGATCCTTTATAAACAAACAAAGTGTGAAAGGGGAAGCGGAAAGAATGAAGCCATAGCTACATGCAAGTGTAACAAGATATGGGCTATCAAATTGTAAATATTAACAAAAATGGTGCTGGTGTATCTATCAGAACACCACGACTTCCGGAGGGTTAACCGTCAGTCTCGTTTGGTAAAGCAAATGATATAAACAGTGGAGTTGAAATGGCTCGAATTTATTCTTAACTTTAAATGATAATAATAATTTATTTATTCTAATTTGAGATTAAACGGAATTTAAAAAAGAGGTAGACCATAACAGCTTTTTCACCTGTTAAAATTAGTTTGCCGTTATTTCTCAAATTTATGTTTCTCATTCTTTGTGGTTTAAAATTACATAACCAGTTTTCAATTCCTTCCATTGAATTTACACAACCACCACCTCTAAATTACACAGAAATTCTCCATGGCAAGAAAGTGATATGACAAAGACATTAACGCTTGAAAATATTACATTATTAGGACAGGGTACCCAGCAACTTGGAAAACTGATGAAACCTGGAAATATATTCAAGAAAATCATGGAAAACTTGATAAATTTTTCCATTACAGTATCAGTCAAATTCCCAGCCCTGATTGGTGTAGTGGTTAGCATGTTTGCTGTCACATCCAAGGGACACGGGTTCAAACCCAATCGAGACCAGTAAATTTTTCAGTCAAGAAAAATTTAAAAAACATACCTTCTTGGATAAGGAAGTAAAATTGTAGGTCTCATGTTAATTTGATGTTTGCACTTTAAAAATCCCTGCTGATGGTGGTTTGACAAAATTCTAGTATGACAGTTGTGGACAGAAGAAAACTCTTTCACTTCAAACATTGCACCTTTTGACTTGCACTTCAACTGCTAATCCACGATAGACTGCCTGTTAATTGCAACAAGTTGACGATCCTGCCCTTCAAACAAGATTGCATCTATCTGACGCAGTCTGCAGCAATACGGTCTTGTTGCTTATCATCCACGGCAAGCATCGTGCCTGACAGTCGAACAAAAGCAGATTAGTCATGATTGGACTAGGCAACACCTGAATTGCATGATTGACAAATGGTGAACTGGTTTTGTTAGCGATGAGTGTGCCATAGAACTTGGTGCTGCCAAGTCTCACTTTGTATGTAGGTATAGGGCGGCCAAAACAAAAGAGGCCCTGTATGAATACGGAAGTACAAATACTTACTGAAAAGTAAATTACTAATATATTATAATTTTTATTTAAAAGTAGTAAATACAGAATATTATGAATAACAACATACTGAACATTCGATAGTTCAAAGAAAGTGTTGTCGTTTTGCATTGTCCTTAGGTTTTACTGTTTGCATCGCCTTTACTTTGTACACTCGCATATGAAACTGCTTCCACATGTTCTGGCATAACGTTCGCTTGATTTTAGTTGGGAGGATAGACGTCTACTTGATTTCCGTGGACTTCTTAGCATAGTCTCTTGAACACGTTGAATATTTTCTGGCGAACAAACCATCTTTACATGGTTACGTTTGGTGTTAGCGACTGAACCTGTAGCTCTAAATTTAGTAATCATTTTCTGCACAACACTTTTAGAAGGAGCAGACATTTGTGGATATTTATCGTGAACCTTACATTTAATGTTACAAACGATTTACATTCAAAATAAATTTCAGGAATAAACATTCTTTGTTTGATTGAAAATGGCATTATGGAGAACCCTATTCACAATCACCATTAATAACTGACTGCAATACTGACAAACACAATATGACTGTTAACACGAGATGGCCGCTGGACATCATGTGACCCCTCTTGAATGCTCGATTCAAATATCACCTACAGTAATACTCCGGGCCTCTTTTATCTTTTTGGCCACCCTGTATAAACACAGATTGATTCACATACAAAGCAACACCAAAACTTTCAAGTAAACATGCTATTTTGGGAGTGCGTTAAAGCAGATGGTCTAGTAAATTGTTGGCAATGGAAGACAGACACTATGACAAGAGTGGTGGTATGTAAACATACTTAAAGAATCATATTGTTCCTTTAATATGAGGCCAGGACTGCATATTGCAACATGACAATACCCTATCGTACAAATCTTGCTGAACAACAACTTTTTACAAGAAAATATAGAGGTGTGGAAGTGACCGTTATATTCTTCAGATATGAACTGCATTGAAAACGTTAGGACCTTTTTGAAACAAAAAATATGCCAAAGGCCATACCAAACCAGAGGAGAACTCATAGAGGCTATACATTATCTTGGTAGAATGACAATGAATTAAACGATATGTGTGTAAACATTATTTTATAATTCAATGATCAATCGTGTAACTACTCTCAGCAGATCTCAAGGAGGTTATATTGTTATTAAGAGTGTGTAATCTGTTAAATATTATTTAATAAAAATATATTACATATAAACTGAGTTATTTATTATTTACAAAACTTTATCTAAAAGTGAGGATGAGCAAATAATTTGACCAGTAGTGTATTTAGAAAATTTTTAATTTTTGTTTTATGAAAGATGTTCAATAAAGATCGAGACTGATGAGAGACTGTCTCTTACCTAGGCCCTAAATATCAATATGAATTAAGACTGTGGCTAGAGGGGGGGGGGGCACCTTGACTAACATATCCCCTGAAATACAAAATAATCACATTTAACTTATGCTAGGTTTAAAATGAAAGTCCAATTGGGGAATAGTTATTTATCTATATCTAAAAAATGGCTTATTCAGCATACACAAAAAACAACAAAAAGACAGTGTTAAAGCAAACTTCTCCGACCCTTGAATGTGGCCTAATTCAAGAGTTACAGGGAAGACTAACCAATCTACTATAAAATGAACTTATTATATCTAAATATTATATTCACATCAATAGTTCAGATAGGAATTATGTTCTGACAGTCTCCCCTCAAAATGGGAATGGTTTAATCGTGGCTCTACAATATTCAGCAGCCGGGACTATGAATTACACCAGATTCCCATCGATGCATGTTGACATACCACATACCCTTACAGGTAACCAATATTGAAGCAAAGAATGTAATAATTAGTAGTTTTGTGTTGGTTGACGCATCACAAAAGCACCATAATCATCGGTCGTGAACCTTATACGTTCCTGCGTTCGCAGTGGACTTACGTCATATGAAGCTGCAAACGGAGTGGAAAAAGCAGGTAGCTCCCCTAAAACTCATTATTTGGGACCGGAATTCCGCTACCACAGAAACCTTGCACTCGCCCTGGAAACTTCGAAAGTCATTCATACATGACCGATTTCTATCACATACAACCTCTGCATGTTTTAAGGCCACATTGCGGTGGTCTCACAACGAGTTATTACAAATTATTCACATTCGTAATCCACAAGAGTGAAAATCGTTTACAATTATCACTTTGTTTTCTTAATTTTTTGCCACTGAGAAAAAACTCGTCTAGCTTTTTTTGTTCCGACCAACTATATTTATTTTTGTAGACCTAACAACCATGCATTTATCGTAAATGAATGCCGGGATGCCAGCAAAACTTGACAAAATAACCGAGAAGAATGTGAATTGCATGCAAAGGCACACCTATCCTAGTCATAACAGAAAACTGTCAAGATAGATAGGGTGATAATGGGAACTGACTCTCGTCTAATAGTTAGACAAGTTACCCACATACTCAGCGACTAATGCATATACAGTTTTGAAAAATTGTCTACACATGTCAAAAGTATGCACTTGGTGGAGCCCTTATAATTTAAAAGGAAAGTAATGAATGATGGCACAAATCATTATCACCGGCATGATCCTGAGTTTACTGTTATAATCCAGAAATAAAACATCAAGGCATGCAGTAAATGGAAAAGAGCCAACCTCCCTCAAAAAAGCTTGGGTACAAAAATCTTCAAATAATGTTATAATCATCACCTTTGACTATAGGATTGTGTACACTCGCATGGTACTAAGAAGCCAGACACGAAATGCATCATATTTTTGATATTTTAAGAGGGGCTGTTATCCATGAGCGGCGTGGTAGCGTTAGTTAAAATAAAAGTATTTAATCTTGTAGCAAATTTAGGGGAATTTACAAAATAACATACACATATAAAAATGCAATTTAAATTAAAGTTTATGTAAAATTTATGGATTTCAAAGGACCACGACAGATTATAAGCTTGTCACGGGGGAATTTGAGATTTGGTTGCAAATAACTAGAATTTGATATAAAACAATGAAATAAAAATGTAATTACCTTAATCTATGGCTTCTTGAACTTGAAATTAGTTGTAGGAAACACAAAGGGATTTAAGGTATTGGATAGCTAGGAACGATTAGAGGATATTTTTACAACCACTGCAAGAGTAGATTGTAAACAACAGATTTCTTGTTTTATATCTGGAGGTTGAAAGTTGCACAAAATTATGTTATTGAACATGACATGAAATGGATTTCTTTTATGTTGCAATTAACACAATTGGGATTTGATTTGTAATGCCTTTGTTGACAATAAACGACATGAGGTGGTGTTATTTTCAAAATAACACCTAAATGATACTCGGAATCAATCGGGTTGGTGTTAATACTTTGAACACCTAAGCAGTTTTTAAAATGCAATGAAAGTAAGAACTAAAATACTATGCTTTTTGGAAGCATTCATGAAAAATGTACAAAATTAAAAATACATAAATATATAAATAGATTCAAAATATAAATTGAATATACACAGCTGGTGCAAACAACTGCTAAAACGGATCTCATGGGACTGTTTTGACATTGAAATACCTGTTGTTAAGGCTTTGAAGGTGCTTTCAAAGTGCATGGCAAAGGATAATTGTGCCTATGTTTTACATGAATAGCAGAGATGTTGGGACAAATACATTTAATGGATATAGATATAGAAGAGGGTAAAGTGCAGTGTCAATCTCAGTCTTTATCAAATATCCCTCATATAGATACTACTTTACTGATTTTTGTAGAATAACCTATGGGCCAAAGATTTCTAAAGGAATCAGTCAAATTTAGATGTGTGGGTTGCCATTTTTGAAAAATTTATTTCTAATTCTTATTGTATTTGATCTAATATATAGTCGTAGGATATTCAAGGGCAAACCTTCCGATTTAGGGAAAAATGAACGAATTGTCCACTTGTGATTATAGTGTGTAAACTTTTTTATATTTATGTAAAAAATAGTCCTAAAAAGCCATTTCTGTTTCGTTGGGTAACTCAGTGGAAGTAGTCGCTAATCTGCTGAGTGACGACATATATATGTCAAACCGCATATTTCATTCTTTGATCTCTTAGATCACGCTTGATTGAATTTAACTACTAACATTTTTCGATATGGTTAAATAAATTAGCTCTACAAATATTTACTTCTTTTAGTGTTTCGTTTATACAGGGTGTTTAACTCTGGGACTGTGTACTACTCAAATATAAGACTAATAAAAAACGCAAAAGTTGTAAACAGATTTTTGTTTTGAACTTGCAGTTATGAATTTTTCTTCAATGCCAATAATTATTTAGGTTCCTAATTAACAGGAATTAGAAAATGTTTTGTTGTCAGTTGCCCAAACTAAACTAAATCGTAGAACATACAGACCCTCCTTCTGGCCAGGGATGGTCCTAAAATAGTGGAATTCGCACATGTCATTTACGCCAAATAAAAATGAAATATTTCGGATAACAAACAAATTTAATATATATAATTACAAGTAATCATAAAAAAATCTTAAACAGATGTTAGTAACTTCTTAATAATAAAATTCTAAACTGGTTCTTAAATATGAAAGTATATTTTTACGTTAGCAAATGAACAACAAGTAAATCTATCAACACTCTAAATAGTTTTATCATTAGGATTTCCATTATATGCAAAATTAAACTTTGATAAACTATTCTGCATAACCCGAACTAAACAGGACACCGATATATATATATATATATATATAAAAAAATCACTTAACTGTTTAATCGGCAGCTATTGATGCCTCCAATTTTTGCCAATGGAAAATTATCAAAGTCTTTGCAGCATCCCTGCTACAGATTTTGATGGATGCCTTTAAAAAAGAAATATATGGAATGTAATTAACTTTACAGCTGAAGGCTATCACCAGATGAAACGATGAGCGCCTTCCTCAAAAAAACCCATCTTAGCTTCAATATTAACGATCAAAAATCCAAACAAACTAAAAGGGCTTTCCAAAAATTATTAAACAAATTAATGTAGCACACCATGTGTAACATTATTCTATAAAGTAACGTTATTGAATCCAACACCTGCCATTAAATAGACATGGACAAAACTCATGAAATATCACACTTTCTTCCTTCTGCCAAAAATGGCTACAACCGGCATGCCTTGCTCTCCAAAATCTACGCCTGCATGAGAAAAATTCAATGGATAGCATTTAATGTGAAGAAGAGCATCACAACGCCCTCTTTATAAGCAAAAATGAAATTAAATGATTTAAAATGTAAATTTGCATGAAATCATACAAAATTGAATCCGTCATCCCTGAAAATAATAATACAGGGATGGACTCAGGGGATTTAATGAATTTAAAAATACAATAATTTGAAATGTAGACCAGAAAGAATTTCTGAATAACAATAAAGGTAACAAAACCAAAGTAAAATGTACAATCATGTGCAAAAGTAAAACGTACGAAATTCAATTTGTAACACAATGTTTTACAAGTTTTTGAAATCAAAGTAAATCAAAGGCGCCTTTTAATTAAAATACGTCAATATGTCTCGATCATCTCTTTTGTTTTTGTGCATTTCATTTATCATTTAACCCCACAAATAAATGTCAAACAGTAACTTATCACATGTGATTAATTGAGTACAGTTTTCCAAAAGTAATAAACACCAGATATTTGTTTATGATTTTTGCAACAGCAATTCCATCATTACGGTTGAAGAATATCATCAATGTTTTCCAAATTATACAGTTCCGAGCAGAAATGTATTTGTCAAAGTCTTAAGATTGTGTACTCGGATAACATCTGAACATGTATATGGACAAGATGTAGAAGAAGTGGAAAATATTCTTGATGCAGTTGAAGAAACCCTTAGTACTAACTGAAGAAAAATTGTTGCTTATTTTCAAATCTCAAACAAGAATGCTGTATCCATATCACATATAGAGTGTACAGCACCTACAACCAATTTTGTCGGTGGATAATAGTGTAACATATACATTTCATCATAACGGTAACAACGTCCGTAATTCACACAGATGGTCCGATGAAAATCTAAATTAAACAAATTTTCAATACTGTTTTTAATTAATGTGTAATGTGGTATTGTGAATAATTATATAACAGAACAATACGTGGAATTTTTACAAAACAATTTACAACTGTCAGAAGAACTATGCACTAGCAGCAAAATGGAGCGCATGCGCCTTCCCAGGGCGATGGATTGATTGTGGTGGTTTTATTAGTTAGACCAAGATCTCCAAACCTCATAGCATTAGATTTTTGTTTGTGAGGCTGGATCAAAAGTGAAGTGTATAAAACAAATGTACACAATCGAGATGTACTAATCTATCATATTTTGAATATTGCGGTCTGCATAAAGCAACATCAAATTGAACTGTTGTTCGCAAACAAGTTAGTAAATATCTGGAGATCCACAGAAACATCTTTGAAAACTTGTTAAAGTAAACTTTAGGGATGTTTTACTTTTTGGTCAAGGTTTATTTAATTTACCTTTATTTAAAAACCTTTAAGATGCTGTAATTAAACAAATAAAAGTCAGATTACAACTTATGTGTTTTTTAGTCTTATATTTATGAGTAGTACATGCTCTAGAGTTATGCATTTTTCTTATGACTCACTTTGTATATTCAGAAATTAATGGAGTAGAAGTATATGTATTCTTATGCAAAATTGATCCTTGAATTTTGCTGTTTTAATTTACAAGATTATTTTTTGGAATGAATTAATTGGGTAAATCAAGGAATCCTTGTATTACAGTTTAACATTACTGTAACAAGATTTTTAAGACAATTGCACTTAAAAATGCATATAAAACTGCTTTATTTATTCTATTTTCAGTTGAGCGTTGAAAATCCTAATATCAAAAATTCATATTTGGCCGTTAAAAAATTAATATTAAAATTGAGAGTAGTTTGAACAATGTTCAAATAGGTAAGCTCTAACCCCAAAGTAAGTGATACCTAGTCTGTGTATCTCTAACAATGCAATATTTAACAGTGCTATAGTCAAAGTCAAATTGAGAGTACAGTATAGTAACAGGCCAATACTTTTCTTAGGGACACTTCGAAGCACTGTTGCCACCAGTACATGCCACATAATAACACTGAGCATATCACAGCAGCTTATGTTCTTCAGTTATTTTATAATCACTTTGCAATTTCTCCGTAAAAAGGGAAATTAGGTCCTATTGCTATGTATTATGTATGACAATTACTAATTTAATTAAATTGTACTTAAGATACATTGTTAATATTATACATATTATAAAATCTTCTTATAACAATTTTTATTATATGCTTAATATGAAATTAATTTAGTTGCAATAAAATGTATGTAACTGTACGTATATAAAAAATATTGTAGTTATTAAATAAATCAATTACAAATTATTGTACAAATTGATAAAACTTATAAACTGCCTTTTATTCAACAATATCTACTATGTTTATATCTTTTAAGCCATCTTAAGCTTCTACAGTTTTACAATAACTGACATTTAAAGAGAGCAAGTGATGTTTAATAACCCTGTACATCAAACAACCCATATGGTATTTTCAATTTGACTTTGACTATAGGTAGATTATTTTAAATCTTTATAAGTTTCATTCATACTACATACATAATTATGTACTATGTAATTCATGTGTGTATTTAAAAGTCCTGATAGTGACCATCCCTATTGAATCTAGATTTCACACTCGGATGTGGGTTATCATTTGTGTAAAAACTTGTAGATGCACAAATTTTAATCTCTTAATCCAAATTCAACTTATGCCTAGGTGTATTTGGTTTATATTTATTTAGAAAAAATTGTTTGTCATTTGGGGTGTGTGAATGGAGATGCGTGTGAGAAAACAAATGTATAGATTTACAAATAACACGGAGAAAAATTAAAATTAATTAAACAAATATACAGTGAGTACTGGTAAACTAATAATAATTTTGTTCTTTACTGGAATCTTCGTATCGTCAGGTACCTGCAAGAGAAAAACTCATCCATTCGTACTTAAGTAACGGATCGACAATAATTTAAATTGGTAAAACAATAAGAGTGAATGTGTGTATGCATTGTTCAGAAAATTATTAATCACCCCAGCATATTTCTAGGTTCGCTATGATGTGTTTTTGCAAGAAACTTCCCAGTGTAAAGAAGGACGCCTCTGCATGTACGTATCCAGATTTATTAACCAGACTTGCTTGTTTTCTAATTATAACAATTTGTAGAATCTATATAAAGTATATATAAAGTAAGCGAGTTTGGTTTGTGAATCTTAACTGTTTGGTAATTAAACGTAAACGCCAAAAGAATAGGTACCATTACACTTTCAATGTGGTCTAAACTGTTCTTTAGCGTTTTGCAATATGACAAGTTGTAATGCCATTTAAAATTTCAGGTGGAAAGACACCTGATTTCAATGCTAGAGGCTATACGCAAATTATGAAGGAGCAGATCCTTAAAGGCGAAGAGAATGAGGTAATTACTACTTTTAAATGCTTTTAAATATAAATAAATTATGTATATTTTTAGTTTCGTAGAAAATTAATTGAAAAATCAAAAGATGGCTCCTTAAAAGTATCAACTAATGGTGAAGTTAAATTGGCACCAAAAAAACGTGGACGTTGGGATCAAATCGTAGATGAAAGCCCTGCACCAAGCAAAAAGAAAGTTCTCGGAATGTCTACTAGTGGGGCAGCAACACCAATTTGGGATAATGATGTAATAACTTAAAATAAATTTTTATTAACATAATCTAAAATAACTAATGTTTAGTTCTGTAATATTTTGGTTGATATCGTGGCTTGACATAGATGCCCAAAATTTTATAATTTTACATGTTTTTCTGCTATTTCGACGTTCATATCACATATCCTTGATAAGCACATGTTTTTCAAAAATTATCATCTAGCAAAATGTATTTACAATACATGAATACCAGCCTAGCTAGGGCAGTGGAGTCGGGCGTGAATAGAGGGATAAATAACATTTGAACACCTTGTAGATACAGGACAAAATTGGAAATAATGTGTATGCCACCCAATACCTGTAAGATTTGCTGCCAGAGATATTGAGCTACCTTATGTAATGGATATTTTTATCCGAACCTGCTTCTGAGTTCTTCGGGTTTCTGTGATGAATAAAAGAATGTCAAAGGTGACTAGATAATTGACACAAGTCAGTATATCAGTTGAAAGGAAGGGTCCTTATGATTGTATTTAAATAAAATGTGACTTACTACTATTAAACATCTTGATTATCATCAGAGTTCAAAAAGTTGACATAAAATACTATAAATAAATAAAAAGTAACTGGCATTTGAGATTGCTTATATAATTGAATTAAAACTTAGGTGAATCTTTCCATTAACTGACAGCAAGGAACTTTTACTCTTCCCATTTATACAGGGTTAAATTATAAGCGTTGGGCAAAACTTGATAACAAATCTAATGCCATTTTAAAAATTAATATAGGCTCAACTTTTTGAAAAAGTTTGAAAAAACTAAGAATCATTATTTTTTCAAAATTAATTAACTGCACTTTGTGTATCTTTTTCTGTAAAATTCAACAAACGCAACACCTATTTTCGAGATATGACAAACTTGTTTTTTTTATATATACAAATCATAGTTGGCTTTGATTTCATCAGAGAGTTAATTTTTTTATGATTATAATAATATAAGGTTTGGTATATTTATTTTTCGTAATTTTCTTGTAATTAAAAGATATTTTAAATAATTCATAAAACAACCAGTGTCAGATTTTGTTGACGTTCCGTGCCAAATAAACAAAATCTTTTTTTTGTTTAAATTTGCCGCTGTATTGTTTTCTAAAATAGCATTGTTGGCAAGGACAACAAAAAATAATAAATAGGGAGCTTCCTGTCAGATAAAACACGAGAGATGTGTTTTCTACATCCGTGACGATTGGGAATTTGATAATTAAATATAAAAGTAACAATTAAATGTAATTTTCCACGTCTAGTAAATTTCAACGATATTTTTAATCGGTACGGATTCGTCGCGTAGTTTGTGTAAAAATTGGTCGTGTGTGTTGATTCTTTGTTTTAAGTGTTCAGGTGTGAGTATAGGAACTCAGCATAATGTAGTATGTTGGATTACCAAGCCTAAGAAATGAAATAGCATATTTCTGGGGATTGACCTGCTTTTTTCCTCCACCCCGGCTGCTGCTTTTTGGACGTGTTACGTTCTTCTGTGGATGCATGAATCCATGAATAAATCTAGATAAATCTGGTTCAGGGCAATCAAGAAGCCTGGTAATTTGACGAATAAAACTCAGGTACCCTTTTATAATATTGTTCCTTTGCTTCATTATTGTTGGCCTGTGAAAGGCATAAGCGAAATATCCACGTTTATCTGCAAGAATTCAATTTAAGTCAAAGTCCCAGCTGCCAACCAATTGTAGAGGCTAGTTTAAACCTACCCGTGCGAGGGGACCCCCTTTTACTACATACCTTCTGTCTTGATTGTGGACTGTACCTAGTATATTTAACCCTACTTTTAGTGTATAGTAGACTGAGTAGTTCTTCCCACACCTCTTGAATCAGGCCCTACTTAGGAAATAATGACAAAATACATAAATCTTGAATGCTCAAACATGTGCAATAAGCTCAGATAGAAAAATTAAAACAGCTTTAATCTTAACTTTGATTCTTACAACAACATGTACAAATAAAGCTAATTAAACTTAGGTAGCAATTTTATTATTAAGTTGTTCATTAAAACAAATAATGATAACACGAACAGAAGGTTTGTCAATAATTTAAATTAAGTAAATTCACTATCAAGTGTCAGTTAATACAACAATAAAATGTTTTAAAATGTGGCAAGATATTTAATCTACTTTACTGTAAACATAATTTGGTGGTACAACTCAAGGTAGCAAAAGTTACATTCATTTCTAACCCAAACAAGGGAATTAAGAACTTTAAAACTTTGAATAAAGTTGATATAAAGATGAGCTCCCAGTTGCATGGATAAACCAGAAAATTAATACATAAATGTAAACAAGCAAGCTAATAAGATATGAAGGTTCCTTCAATTGTTTCCCAATATTAGGCTTTTTAAGTCACTTTGGTCATTTTAAGCTAGTCATCTGACCTACAAATTTGTCAAATCAGCATATTCGAACTATGTGTATAGTTATTCTTCGCTTAAAAATTGGATAATTAAATCATTTGTGAGAATTACATCCTTTAGATAACTTTAGGGTTAAATTATCGCAAGTATTAGCATGTAATGGTTCAACAGCTAGATGATTCATTGGAGACTACTTACTTCATGTTCATTGCTCAAGGAGGACATGGTCTAAGAGGAAGATTCTTTGCTTTTTCAACTCATGTTAATTTAAATAAATCTCTATTCACTTTAAGAAACATGATTTAATAGAAAACGGAATGCTTTCTGTGCTGTGGAATGTAATCTTGTTTATTAAAAACATACTTAATATGGACTAGTATTAAATCATCAATATTCATAGTACCAAAAATTTTAAAAACTTATATAATCTGAAGAATTAATTTTCTAGCGTACACCAGCTGATCATCGTTGGGATGAAACACCGGCACATAAAGGTAGTGAAACTCCAGGTGCGACACCTGGTCAATCGACAAGAGTATGGGATGCAACACCAAGTCACGCTACACCTGGTGCTGCTACTCCTGGTAGAGATACTCCTGGACACGATAAAAGCACTACACGTAGAAATCGTTGGGATGAGACACCTAAAACTGAACGAGAAACGCCTGGTCATTCAAGCGGGTGGGCCGAAACTCCTCGTACTGATCGAACTGGTGCTGATCTTATTCAAGAAACTCCTACACCAGGTGCTTCAAAACGCAGGTATGTACTAAAATAATTCTTTAATTTGAATTTGGTTTCTAACTATTTTTGTAAGACCAGAAGTCCTTTTTTTCAAATTGGACAAATTAAGAAATATAAATTAAAATCAAAAATTTATATATCTTACTATTTTAACTATAAGATTTATTCTAGTTGCTAATAATTGATGTTATATTTAGATCACGTTGGGATGAAACCCCTTCCACACAATTGACTCCTTCATCTGTTATGACTCCCGGTGCTATGACGCCTCAAACTCCCCATGGCACTCCTGCACATTCTACACCAATGTTAACACCTGGAGGTTCAACTCCGGTTGGCGTAAAAGCTATGGCAATGGCTACTCCGACACCTGGACATCTTGCAACTATGACTCCAGAACAATTGCAAGCATACAGATGGGAAAGAGAAATCGACGAACGTAATAGACCATACAGTGATGAAGAACTCGATGCCATGTTTCCACCTGGTTATAAAGTGTTACCCCCACCAGCCGGTTATATACCTATAAGAACACCAGCTCGTAAATTGACAGCTACTCCTACACCAGTAATGGGTAACACTCCACAAGGTTTTTTTATTCAACAAGAAGATAAAACAGCAAAATATTTGGACAACCAACCTAAAGGACAAAATTTGCCTTTTATGAAACCTGAGGATGCTCAGTATTTTGATAAATTACTTATCGATGTTGATGAAGAAGCATTAAGTCCAGAAGAACAAAAAGAACGTAAAATTATGAAATTGCTACTTAAAATTAAAAATGGAACACCACCTATGAGAAAAGCAGCATTGAGACAAATTACAGATAAAGCGAGAGAATTTGGCGCAGGACCTTTGTTTAATCAAATATTGCCCCTACTTATGAGTCCCACACTTGAAGATCAGGAACGACATTTACTCGTCAAAGTTATTGATAGAATTCTATATAAATTAGATGACTTAGTACGTCCATATGTTCATAAAATTCTTGTTGTCATTGAACCGTTACTTATTGATGAAGATTACTATGCACGTGTAGAAGGTAGAGAAATAATTTCCAATCTTGCCAAAGCAGCTGGTTTAGCTACGATGATTTCAACGATGAGACCGGACATTGATAATATTGATGAATATGTACGTAATACAACTGCTCGTGCATTTGCTGTTGTTGCTTCTGCATTAGGAATACCTTCTCTCTTACCATTCTTGAAAGCAGTATGTCGTTCAAAGAAATCTTGGCAAGCCAGACATACAGGAATTAAAATTGTACAACAGATTGCAATTCTTATGGGTTGTGCAATTTTACCACATTTAAAATCTTTGGTTGAAATTATTGAACATGGTTTAGTTGATGAACAACAAAAGGTAAGTGCTGATTTGAATTATCTTTAACATATAATAGAAGTTACACTGTATGCAGGGTTGTTTTAAAATTTTTTTTGAAAAAGAAATGGCTTCCAAAAGTGTTTATTTATACTATTCTTAAACCCTACAATGGACCTTTTTAAAAGAAAAGACTGTATCAAATAATTGTGGATCACTGTCACTGATATAAATATTGGGTTGGCAAATAAGTTCGTTTGGTTTTTTAATGGGAGTAGGTTTACTCGTTCTGCCATCTCTTTTCCACAGCGATCTTGCACAACGCGCTTGCGCAACTGAAAAGCGACGTTCCACCTAACCTATTTGTAAACATACGCCGGTTAATACCAGAGTATTGTGCGTACTGCATGGTTGCAAATATGGAAGAAAAGAGCGTCAATTTTCGCCATATTTTACTTTTTTATTTCAAAAAAGGCAAACGAGCTGCGGAAGCTCATAAAAAGATTTGTAATGTGTATGGGGACGATGCTTTA